>JARJLG010000344.1:0-59683 GCA_029448575.1 Mycena maculata
ACATGTCTACCATATGTCTCAACAAGACACGACCAATCAGGAGCCAGGGATTAGGATTTGGGTGCCGCGAACCAACGGACATTGTACAGTAATCATTGTGATGTAAACCATAGGGCAGTAGTATAAAAGGGCAGCAGAAGAAGAGGGTGAGCTAGCACATCTAGGGGCGCTGTACACGTTGTGTCAGCCACTGGAACCGTCGCTCTGATAGCCATGGAGGTTAGATTGCTTTGAATGAATTGTATACCAGAACATGGCAAACAGACCCAGAACATTGAACAGAACACTGAAACTGTCAAGAGACACAAAAGCACAGACTTAATGGTCTTAAAAACCTACCCTATACTGTCTCCTTGATGTCCTAGACATCATTTTCCCAATACACCTTGACTTGACCAGTCAAACCTTGCAAAAGCGCGAGCGACCCTTAGTTAACTAAGTGATCAACCAAGAAACCAGCTGCTATCAAGTCTAATACTTGACTTACACCCCCGAACTTGCACTCTGACTCTCTCTATTGAGGGGTTAGTTGTTGATAGTGTTGTGTGTTGTGTGTAGTTTAGAGTTCATAGCTCTGCTACATTAGCATTTCGCATTTCGCATTCACACATACCTGAGAGTTAGCGTTTTCAACGCGTGATGGCAAGTTCAAGTTTCCAAACATGCGATGAGCAGGGCGTGGTCTCGGCAGATCTACGAAGGTAGGTCCAAGCAGCACTCACTGTGTTCAGCCGGGTCTTTGGTCCAAGTCCGGTCTATTTCCGTTGATGGTCCTAGACCCATGGTCAGCTAGGCCAGTTCGGTCAACCATCCGTCTAGCGCTTCAGTGGTCCGCGGTCCGTGTACTTCCTCCGACCGAGGGCCCTAGACAACTACCAGCTTACTGCCCTAGAACAGTCACTTAGACCTGAATAGACCGATTTTTTGGTCTACCACTGGACAAATTTCGGCCCTCTGAACGCAGTGATCCACAATGGCCTTTCACGCTTTCGCCCACACTCTCGCTATCCATGGCCGACCCAGAGCAGCAACAACACCCGGCCGACTCCTCTGCCAGCGATGAGCGAGGTTCGCCGGGCAAGGAGGAGACGGAGCTTAACAGTACAGCTGAGACGACGGCCGCCCCCGGCCCCCCACCGTTTCTTGACAGCGGGCGCGAGGCATGGACGGTTGCGTTTGGAGCGTGGTTGGCCATCCTCATTTCTTTCAGCTTCTTGAACACATTCGGAGGTGTGCTCCATTCCGAGTCTAAAGCCGTGCCACTCACACCCACCTCAGTGTACGTCCTGTAAGCTTTCGTGAGAAGAACCCACTGATTGCTGTAGATTTCAGCAATTCTATACTGTGCATCAACTGGCAGCGACGTCGTCCTCCGCAATCTCGTGGATCAGGTCGTTCCAGACCTTTTGGTCTGTGCTTTTGTCCCTCGGAGGGTCCCCACCTTACGCCGTGCTTTTTTTCCAGTATCTGTTTCATGAGCACGCTATTTGTTGCGTTATTTGATCGATGGGGTGCCAAGGTGCGTTGCATTCCACTCTCGCAGCTTTCCTTCCCCAACAATTGAAACAGCCTCTAATCGCCATTGGCGGGGTCGCTTTTGCGCTCAGTTGCATATTCCAATCCATCAGCACGCACTACTGGCACTTCCTCCTCTCGCAGGGTCTCCTTGGCGGCATCGCCCTCTCATGTCTCTTCGCCCCCGTGTTGGAAATAATTCAAGCTTGACCGCATGGCTTGGTTCCTGGCCATATGGTTTGGTATCTCTCCGTATGGCTCACTCCTTATCTACATGTGGTTCGCTATCCATCGCCATGCCTCCACAATGTTTCTGACTCACATATTTCATATTCCTTATCTATTTGATATTCACCTACATATAAAAGCTCAAGTACTTGTGGTAGTTACCTCACTGGTTTGTCTCGCAATTACCTCTTGCTTGCAAACACCCTCCTGAGTCAAATTCTACACCCCACGTACACCGCCACGCAGCACTGGTTCCTCAAGCACCGCGGGTTTGCGCTGGGGATAGTGGCGAGTGGGTCGTCTGTCGGGGGCGCCGTACTCGCGAACAGGCTCATCCACGATGTGGCATTCGGGTGGGCGTTGAGGATCATGGGCTTCATCACACTCGCTCTGTGCCTTGTGAGCGCGGTGCTTGTCAAGGGCCGATTGCCGCCGAGGAAGGGGAAGCAGTTTTTCGCGTTTGATTTGTTCAGGAAGCCGGGATATACCATTTTCTGGTCAGTCAACATCGTGTCGCGTGTGAGTGGTACTCACGTATTTGAGCCCAAGCGTCGGCATGTTCTTCGTTGTGTGGGGTTTTTTCTTCTTGATCTTCTTCTTACCGAGCTACGGAGCTCTGCATGGATTCGATGCGAATATGACGTTCTACTCTGTGTCTGTGCTCAATGCTGCTTCTTTGGTGTGTTCCTTGAATTTAGTGTTCCGCGTATATTTCTGAACGATTCGTAATCGAGTTTGGGCGCTTTGTGCCGGGCTTTTTGGCCGATCGTTGGGGCCGCTTTAACATGATGGTGGCTACCGCGCTGGCCTCTGCCATTCTGACGTTCACGTCCATTGCCGCTCGCAATGAAGCAAGTGTCCTGATTATTGGTGGTACATCGGCTTCGTTTGGAGGCAGGTTGGTGCTGATCTATATACAGTATTATATGGCTTCGCAAGTGGCAACGTCGTCTCCTTGCAAGGCGCTTGTGTCCCTCCGTTCATGGTACGCATTAATATGTGTTCAGTATCTCGTCGAGTGACTGAAGAAAACATAGGATGACCCGACATAAATTGGTGTGGCAGTCGGACAACTCCTCAGTGTGAGGTAAAATATCAATTACATCTTTGTCTTTCAACTTGAATTTGTTTCACTCCTTAGCGCCTTCGCCGGCCTGACAGGGCCCCCAATTGCAGGCGCCCTGATTACCAACCATGGATTTTGGGCGGCACAAGTCTTTGCAGATGTGATGCTTCTGGCCGGTTCTATTCTCATATTTGTGGCCAGGCAGTCGCTTTCCGCGCCTGGGAAACGGTGGATTGTCTGAGAACAAGGACCCTTCCGAGCAGAAGGACGAGGATGAATCAATTACCGCTATGTTGCCGTCATTTATTATTTTTGGCGTGCTGTGATAGATGAGACCCTCCTCCAAGCTAGGAATTCTCAGGTGAATAGAAGTCTTCCTAAACACAATTTTATTCGTATGCCACCGGGCCCAGCTTGTGTCGGATCGTGGATATAACAAAGGACCTTGTGAAAGGTATGGAACACTCCTGAGAATATTAGAACAATGCATAAGCATGGCTTCGAGCTGCATAGATAAAATTCGCGTGTTTCCATACATACTCTCATTGAACCGCGGCAATTTGTAGCAGCAATTTCCGACCGAGTTGAGCATGACGCAGTTTCGTGCTTCCTCAGTTACACACACACCCTACTATCCCCGCACTGACCACTTTGCAGCGCAACAGGCAACGCCGGCGTACCGAATATTCAGTTGCAGTTGTGATCCTCGTGTGAGTGATTTGTGGCCACTTCAACGGTACCTGCTTCTTAATTTTATGCATCCTCGGAATGTGCATGGTTGTCATTCCTTGGTTCTTGGCGACATATTTTGGAACGAAATAGTTCATGGTGGTCTGACTGAAAAAATTAATAAGAATCGAACAGTCGGATCTGGATCAGGGTAGTTTAAACTCGTGTAAGCGGCCACTGGGAACCAGGTCTTCCTGTGTTTGGCTAAAATCCGATACCTTCCCTGTGAGGGGGGATATGAAATTTATACCGACTGAAGCTTACTGTACCAATACTGTACCGTTACTACCTATGTGTGTCGGAAAATTCCCAGGGATTCCATTGAGCATTCAGTCGGAAGGTTCGCATGCACAAGGTAACTGGAGAAAGACTCAGTTGGGTTTAAATTCTGAGCAGTTATCGGCCTGGCATGTATTTCAGCGGTCTATCAGCTGACTGGACTGATTGGACCAAGCCAATATTCAGCGCAGAACAGCTTGCATTCCAATGGATAAAAGTATTCGACCCCAAACACTAATTATCGTCCTTAAAAGTCAAATATGACACTCCTATATTCACAGAGTTTGCCCCAACGTCTGGCATGGAAATCAAGACCACTATTTGCAGGTCCCAGCCAATTGGAATCGATGCTGAATGTTTTATGGCAGTGGCCGTGGACAGACGCCGCAATATACGGCCGGTTGTTCTATATGTGTGCATAATCAAGGCCCATTCGTTTCCTGTGGGAGGGAGGGCCTCCACTGCTAGTGGCTAAAGTCGTGTGATGGGTTCTGATGACTTAATAGGATAAGTAAAAAAACACATACCACGATTTTCTCCCAAATGCACGCTGTGGAAGTAGCGTTACCCAGCCAAATGTCGTGGCACGCCGGTTTTCCTGAATCTTGCGCGTTTGATGCAGACTCTGAGCGCCTGGTTCTTCGCAGGAGAAGCCTGCCCACCCAACTGAAGAGGAGGAATGCAACGAGAGCACCGAAGCTGGATAGTCGGGTTATTTGGAGACCCGGGGGGCGGGCGACGAAGTGGACGTACATGTAGGGTGTCCCCGACCCAGAGCGTAGAGAGTGGGGGTCGGGTGGGAGCATGGCACGCAGCCGAATGGCCTGGCGTATGTTTTAAGCACAGGGGCATTGGTGACGATCAAGAGATCAGATCCTGAATATGCGGAAGGGAGGGAAAATAGAACAGCGAGACTAACGGTCAACTGTGCCTTGCGTGAGACGCCGTGAACACTATGGAGGTACATCCGCACAATTTTCAACCAACCATAGGTTGAGGAATAGCTTTCAACCCCCAACTGACTTGCTTTCAACCCTTCGCCGATGTTGGAACCGTCACTTTCACCGCGCCGTTGCGACGACTTCTGGCCGCGCTGGTGCCCTTGTTGGCCCGTCTGGCGCCGTGACCATCCATATCGAGTCGGACTCGGGGATGGTGTTGGCCTCCGAGTCGGTTACCACGACCTCCGATAGCGTCACCATTTGAGGAACGAATGCCAGTGTAGCAATGTTCATGTTGTATTTACGATGCAGCTACATTTCGACACCCTGCACGAATGTTATGAGGGATTCGGATACCGTACGGAGTACAATTTGCGCATCTTTGCGGCGTCGAGTTGGGATTACAGATGTTTCTCGCTGATCTCAACGGACTCAATGTCCACTCCGGGCTTGAACCATCTTTCATCGGGAGAGATCGCCAAGTCGTTGCCAGACATCATGCGCTTTCTCATCAGTCCCGACGCTTCAAAGGTCCAGTCCTGTGTTCAAATTCATCCGGTCGTTGGTCAGTAGACGAATCGCGGAAGCTAACCTCCAGTCCGTAAGTCCGATACCACTGGCCCGTACCGTCGGGCTTCTCATTCCACTCGTAGAAGAACTGGAACAAAAGAGTTAGGCTATTGAATTAGACACAAACGCAAAGAGCCGCACTTGAACCGCAATTTTATTCTCGGTGAACGAAAAGAGCTCTTTGCGGAGACTGATTTTTAAAGTGAAGAAATTTCAACAGAATACACCAGATTGAAGTTGAATGTTCCGAACATGTAGTGATGTTCCTTCTCCCACTTCCGGGTCAAGAACTTCACGACTTCATCCCGTCCTTGTGCGAACGTCGTGCGGTTGCGCCAGATAGTGTCAGGTGTGTATGCCAAGGCGACCTTGGCCGGGTCCCGCGTGTTCCATAGATTCTGAGCGGCCTTGACCTTTTGGTGCGCGGTTGCAGCAGTGAATGGCGGGACAATCGACATGGTGAATCTGGCGCTTGCGGCGTCACGCGCTCCTTATAAGACGTCAAAAAGCCGGAGATCCCGGCCCCGATCAGTCTCCTACCCAACCTCGGTTTCGGGGTTGAGGAATCTCTGTGGCAGTTTTTAAAGGCGAGATCTCAGTAGTCATATTCTAAGACAAATCCATCATAGCCCATCGATCCATCAGGCCTAGAGCAAATTTAAACTCCGAACTTCAGGCCTCAACCCCTCCACGGAGGCTGGCCTTTAACAGGTGTAAACAACATAGCCACAATTTGGGTGAATGTTCATTGCCCGACACTATCCACCCCAAAAATATCCCTGGGGTCCTCCACAATGCTCCAAATGGGTCCTGGGCCTCTGGGCCAAATTTCGGGAAGGGCAGCATTTTGGCGAGGATGGTTTGCAGAAACCCCGCTATGCAGGTGGCTATGTTGTTTACGCTTGTTAAAGGCCAGCCTCCGTGGAGGGGTTAGGCCTTGAAGTTCGGAGTCTTTATATTCACGTGATTTGATATTATGACAATTTCGTGATGACTACAGAGATTTCGCCGCTGAATCCCACTACAGAGATTCCTAACCCCGAAACCGAGGTTGGGTAGGAGACTGGGCCCCGATCCGATAATTTTTAATCCGATTTATAAGCGAGAGTTCAGTCACGTTACGATACTCGGCAAAGTTCGGGAACTTGGAATTTTCTGTTAATTTTTTGTCCGAGTCCGTGCAGTCAAACAAGCCGTTTTACGTTGAGTTTCAGTATTTTTATTTCGAAAATCTCATTCGGGCTAAATCGGCAACTGACTCACCTGGGGAGAGTTTGTGGTCGTCGTTCCGCGCTCACGACAGTGACGGTCTCTCTCCTACGTCTTCGGCAAATTCCTGTGAATCTGTGTGGCCGATGGATCAATCGGAAATGAGATGTCTTGCGAAGGAGGATTCATCAAGGGTTCGTGTCTTGCTTTCCGACCATCACGAGTCGTCGGAGTCCTCTTGCAGGAACACGTCGGTTGGATTTGGCAAGTCACCTGTCCACATATCTAGCCCGGTCGCTCAAAAAATCGGAACCGCGGGCGGTTTCACGCTGTAGCCGTTACTTAACCTTCGGCGTACAAGCTTTTGCCAGGGCACTTACGGGGTCCAGCCACTTGCACGGAATTGGCAAAGTTATGGGTAAGACATTGTTGGATCAAAATTGGAGAGTAGCGTCGGAGAAAGCGTATTGATTGCAGCGGAACTATACGGGCGCAAGGTATGGATAACAGCCAAAAAATAAAAGGCACACAGCGGGGGTGAAATATCGCTAGTCACTTGGAGAGAGTGCATGCATTTTTTGGCTCTTCGGGGCGGATCGTCTCTGATCCAGCGCGGGTGATGAGTCTGGGACTCCGGCAGTGCCTTATCGATCAAATTATCTGCGGAAGAGAAAATCAACGATAGCGAGGGTATCGGCGGATGCCATACTCACTTAGCGATCGCTTTGAGCTCCTCCCGTTCCTCTTTCAGCGCGTCCTTCAGCTTTTGCACCTGCACCGTCACGGCTGTCTGTCCGCCTTGTGCCGCAGTCGTGCGGTCCTGAAAGTCCTGTAAGAAGGCCTCCAGACGTTTTTGTGTGCCTTTGCTAGACAATGATTTGCTCGAAACTGCGTTTATGCGCAGCGGTGGGTGCAGCGGCGCGTCCATGGTGGAGGTTAAAACAAACGCGTGAGGTGTTTGCTACAGGCTTCCGAACCAAACAAATATACCTTTCTTCTCTCTATCATGTCCGAAAACGATTCTCTGCAAAGAGCTGAAAGCTTGTGGTTTTCTCCGGAAATCGTGGTCCTTCGAGCTAATACCCGGGTATTCCGCGTCTTTGCGGCCATTCTAAAGGCGCAATCGTCCGTGTTTGCGGATATGTTTACGTTTCCGCAACCTCCTTCGGCCGACTTGGAAATGATGGATGGATTCCCTGTCGTCAAGCTTTACGACGATCCAGACGAGGTAGAGGTGTTCTTGAAGGCCATATTCGACTCTAGGTATGTTTCATTTTCAGGGGGGAAGCGTCAGTTTCTGAGACATTTCATACGTAGCTTCTTTATGCCCCCTCCCGCCGAGACTCATTTCGAGAATGCAATCGGAATCCTCCATCTTTCCCACAAATACGACGTCCCCTACCTGCGTCGCCGCGCTCTTGAGCATCTCTCCACAATTTATCCCACGCGTTTGGAAGGATACGACAATCGAGCGGATAATACAGAAAGCACGCAGGTGGACTTCCATCGCAGGATAATCACAATTCAAGTGGCCGCTGAAGTTGGCTCTCTATGGATCCTTCCGCTCGCATACCATGATCTATGCAAACGGGAGATCCTGGATATCATAACGTCTGTAGAGTGGCAGGCCCTCGGAGAAAAGGAACGGAACGCTTGTCTGGCGGGGCACTCGGCGCGGACCTCATATTTCCCTAAACTATACAGATTCCTGACAGTGCACAAAGCAGACGAAGACGAGTGCGATGATTGGTCGGAATGTAACCGACTTCGTCTTGAATTTTCCCATGATGTAGTACAATGGGTAAACACGACATGGCCCCTCGACAACTGGAATAATCAAGATTGGACGGCCATGGAGGAGACTGGGATCTGTGAGACATGCATAGCGGATTCGAAAGCAGTCTATGCAGCTTCTAGGCAGACATTCTGGGATCAGCTTCCCCAGATGTTCGGTCTGCCAGGGTGGGAAGGGTTGGAGGAGATGCGACGAGTGGCGCTTTCGGTGTCCTGATTATACTTACGGTGAGTTGCATCACATCTGTTTTGAAATCTCCTAGCCTAATCTTCAGACAACCAGGATATATAGAAATAGGAATTTGACATATTCGCAACGGCTGACTGTCACTGGCCTCTACAGATGGTCAGGGTTACACACTGAAAGAGACATCAGTCTTCTTGACTGATACCTCGAGGCCATCCCGGGTGTACCATTAGTGATGATCCCTGCGGAGCAGGGAGTGAGCTTGGTCTTTTCTCTTGGACTTCTTACAAAATACAATGTCTACTCTGTCGTAATGCACTGCAACATCTGGGCACTCTTGGGCCCTCTCGCAGTCGTCTCGCGTCTTCGTAATCCTTGACCAGCTCAAAACGTCTGAAACCTTCCTTCCCTGCATTAAACGATCACCTTCTCCGGCTCCGACCTTTGCCAATGGTTCTACGATTACACTGAAGCCACTCTCGCTTCGAGATCAGAGCCCAAATCCGGGGTTTCCCAGCTCCTGAAATTCAAATTTACATTTTCCTTGGCCATTGAAGGTGTATGGGATGACAAGGGCGACGAAGAGAAAGAGGACAGCGCACAGTTGTCCAGATTGATTGAGCTGAAGGCCAAGGGTATGAGGATACATCAAGTGGGCGAAGAGAAGAAGGGCTCTTGGGTCTAGTCATGGCATGTAAGGAATAATCTTGTTCACTCATCCTTTAATCAAGTGGTTCTGCAGAGATTTTTCCGTTGCCCGGTATTATGAGTGCTCCTTGTCGCACAAGGATGTATGGTCTGTCGTTTCCACGGGTAAATAGGGGCAGTCAGAGTAGACGATTCTCCCCGATTCTGGGGCGATTCTGACAGTCGATTCTGACGGCGATTCTGATTTATTTAAGCGTGGGAGAATCGTCGAAAATCAGAATCGCCTCAGAATCGTCGCATAATCGCCGCATAATCGACGTAGAAACGCCTCCAGAGGCGTTTCTACATCGATTCTGGTCGATTGTGATTTAAAATAATTCCGAGAATCGTCTCAGAATCGCCGGGAGAATCGACCTCAGAATCGGCATTAATTTTCTACTCTGACTGCCCCTAATGATGCAGAAGAACTTCGAAAACGCGTAGGGTCTCTAGAAAATCCAACATGCGTACCAAAATTCGGGCGGGGTATGAAACTATGAATTGTAGAGCCCCCTCCTCCCCCGGCCGCTTTAGTAAATTAAGTACATCGACTCAGCGCTAGTGACAGAGTTCACGGACATCATCCGGGATGTACCCGTTTCCTTCACACGAATGTCAAGCCCCTGTCCCCATACGGACATCGACAAAACGATCGTACCACTCGAAAAAATCTAACGACTCTTTTAAAAAGCGAATTGTGGTCCGACAAGATGTATTGTCGCTCTCCCAAACCAAGATGGGAATGTCTACCTGGCTGCTGTTGCTTGCTACCCATCCCCTGGAATTCCGCACACTCCTCCAGTACTACATCTACCACTACCAGAAGCGCGATATAACCGCAAAGCACGAGCATGCAACCTCGGGTTGGGATCGCCCAAGCATGCGTCGCTGTTGGGAGCTCCTCGATCTGACTAGCCGGAGTTACTCGTCGGTGATCAAGGAGCCCGAAGGCGATTTGGCACGGCTGGTATGTCTTGGTGGAAGAGATTCGGGAAAAAAGCTTACCTTTTCCTCCTAGGTGTGCCTATTCTACCTCGTCCTGCGTGGTCTAGATACCGTCGAAGACGATATGACTCTTCCGTTATCTGTGAAGGACCCGCTTCTGCGCAATTTCCACAAGCATAGCTTGACCCCAGGCTTCTGCTTTATCGGCTCGGGCCCCGACGAGAAGGACCGGCAGCTCCTACTCGAGTACTACGTTGTCATCGAGGAGCTCGGATCCCTCCCGGAAGCCTACCGGAACGCGATTCTCAGCATCGCGGAAAAAATGGGCGCTGGGATGGCCGACTTCTGCGCGCGCGCAGAAACTGAGAAGGGGGCGGCCGGGCTTGAGACGATCGCGGACTACGACCTCTACTGCCACTATGTCGCAGGGCTCGTCGGCGAGGGCCTGTCACTGCTCTTCTCCGCCTCGGGCAGGGAGTCGCCAGACCTTGGCGCGCAGCTCGAGCTGTCCAACTCGATGGGGCTGCTGCTGCAGAAGACAAACATCACACGCGACTTCCGCGAGGACGTCGACCAGCGGCGGTACTTCTGGCCGCGCGAGATCTGGGCCGGCGCGCAGTACGGTGGAGCGTTCGAGAGCATGGAGGAGATGTGCACGCCGCCGCCGGGGACCGTGTCGCTGCCGGGCGTGCGCGAGCGGGCCGCGTGGGTGCAGAGCGCGATGGTGCTCGATGCGCTGCGGCACGCGACGGACTCGCTCGACTACCTCCGCATGCTGAAGAACCAGAGCGTCTTCAATTTCTGCGCGATCCCCGTCACGATGGCCATGGCAACGCTCGAGCTCTGCTTCATGAACCCACGGATGTTTGCGACGCATATAAAGATACGGAAGGCGACCGCTGCCTCGGTGAGTCTCTTTCTGCGCGCCATCGCCCCGCGCATGTACTGATGCACGTCTTAACAGCTCATTATGCGGTCCAAGAACCCGCGGGAGGTCTCGCTTATCTTCCGCGAGTACGCACGCAAGATCCATGCGAAGGCGCTCCCGTCAGATCCAAATTTCATCCGGATCAGCGTCGCCTGCGGGAAGGTGTGTCCTTTCATCCATTGATCCCACTCTCCTTCGCCTTCGCCCTCACCCTCGTCTCCGTCCCTCTTACCCGTCGTACCCTCCTCTCCCTTCCGCGCCCTTCCCTCTCCTATCATCTCTCTCCCTCCCTTACTGACACCTCCTCCAGATCGAGCAGTGGTGCGAGCGCTACTACCCATCCTTCGTCCTCCTCAACACCGGCGGCGCCGTCGCCCAATCCATCGACCCCGCCGACGCGCGCGGCCGCACGTACCTCGCGGACCAGAAGCGCGACGACCTGCGCGCCAAGCAGATGCGGCTCGCGGAGATCCGCGCGGGCATCGCGACGAACGGCGCGCGCGTGCCGCCGGGGCAGGAGCGGAGTGGGGGGGTGCAGGAGCTGCTGCTATATGCCGGCGGGGCGCTGCTGCTTGTCGTGGGCGTGTCGGCGGCGGTGATCTACTTTATCCTGCAGATCTCGGATTAGGTGGTAGTGCGAGCGGGGTGCGGAGGTCATCTGCGGCGCAACGGAATCTTACCGTACATTTTGAGTATAGTCCTTCGCTGTGGTGTATATTCTTTTTTATTCTGTTTTTTATAGTCGGCGTCATTATATGATCACGTCATTCTTGGATATCACGCTTTGACCGCGATGCCTTGGAGCGAAACTCCGTTGTAGGCCATACGTACAGGGAACCAGTGAGGGAGTCGCATAATCCGCCTTGAAATCCGTTTCCTGGAATCCATGAATCGAATTCGTGCTGGTGGGAACGATAAGATATCGATCCCATGCAGGCAAAATTTGAGAAGCCACGGCGGATGAAGTTTGTGCAAGATAACATCGGCTCGTCGACTCGACGTTGCGATCGGTTGTGATATAATTCAAGGAACGATGATCGGATTGACGGGGGGAGACTTTTCATTGACGCGGGCCCGGTAATCGGCGGAACACACAGAGTTTTCAGGGACAGCCCGTACCTATACCGACCCCACTAATATGATCCCACAAATCCTTCACCGTCAACCCCGAACGCCAGAAAAACCACTCTGTCTTCCCATTCTGCTTCCCACTCCCTTTCCCACTCGACAGCCGATCGCGCAGAAGCAGGGTCGTTATCGAGTCTACGCCGAGCGATTCGAGGGTGGAGGACATGGATATGGTGTGCACGGGGATGTTCATTTCTTGTGCGACCGTGGCAAGAAGGGACTCGGGTGTGAATGCGGAGGCGGAGGCGGATTCGCACGAATGGGAAGGAAGAGTCGGGGGTGGAGGAGGAGCGGCGGGAAGTGGTGCAAATTCGTTGGGGACTTCGCGAGTGAAGGAGCGAACCGTGTTCGATTCCTTCGCACTAGTATGGGCTGAAGCGGTGAGCGATTCCCCAGGCACATACAAGCCACCCTCCACCCCCGAGACATACCCCAACTCTCGTGTCCCCGAGTACAAATACACCTCCACAGACCCGCTCTTGTCATCGAAGACACTGTGCCCGCCGACCTCGTGCACGCCATCCCAGTCGCCGTAGATCTGGAAACTGTCGATCTTCGTCACGGATATAGGTTTTCCGGCGAGGAGAAGCAGGAGACGTGGGCTGAGAAAAAGAGCGCGGATATCAAACGGTGCGAGACCAGTGATATCAGTCAATAAAATTAATTTTCTGTTCTTATAGGTAACAGGAATAAATTAATTTTCTGTTGCTATTCTGCTACCTATTCTACTACCAACTACGCTGTAAATGAACCCGGCGAAGAAAATGAAGTCAGCATGAGTGGAATGAGAATGAAAATGAAAGTGAAACTTACCAGGGTGAATGAATCCAAATGAACACAAGTGGGGAGGCGATGTGATCTGGCGCAGTCAGCATGTCACGAGAGCCGAGAATGAGACAAACTGGATGAAATGAAAATGAAAGTGAACACGAAAGTGAATACAAGTGGGTGGGGAGGCGATGTGATCTGGCGCACAGTCAGTATGCCACAAGAGACGAGAATGAGACAAACTGGAGGAAATGAAAACGAGAATGAGAATGAGAATGAAATTGAAACTGAAAGTGATTTTGAAATCAGCATTGATTATTCGGTGGAGGGGAACAACACCAACGGACTGGAATGACAAAGTCAAGCGACAGAATGAAATTGAAACTGAAACTGAAAATCAACGCGAAATCAGTCCTGAAGAATACGGAGAAAATGACACCTGTGTTCGGCTGCCCATTCTGTCCTCCACTCTATGGGACCACAGAACAGCCTGAAAATGAAAGTGAAAGAATCAGAAAATGAAGATGAAAATGAAAATGAAAATGAAAATGAATTCGAACTCGGCCGAGTCAATCCACTGCCGAGCAATCCACAATCAAGCTGGCGGACGCAAAGTCACAGACCATCCCGACGCATAGTCCAAGGTCAAAATCCCGATGCAGAGTCAGAACAGCCTGAAAATGAAAGTCAAAGAATCTAAACTGAAAACGAAGATGAGAAGGAAAATGAACTCGAACTCGGCCGAGTCAATCCCACTGCCCAGCAATTCACAATCAAGTTGGTGGACACGAAGTCTCATCCCGACGCGAAGTCAAGGAACCCACGCCTGCTGGGGGATGGTACACAATGAATGTACTGTGCAGTCCCGCTCCAGCATCGCACTCCGATTTTGCCACCTTGAAAAAAGGGACATATGTTAGACACGCCGATGGAAGGATATGGAAACCACGAAACTAGGGACACAGAACGCACATGAGGTGAGGGAGTTGTTGGGCAGTTCCAGGGGTCGGACCCACCTACTAATCACGCGACGCAACATGCAGCGCCGCTTCAAGGATCGAAAAAAATGGTGGTAGAGTGATTGGGGAGAAGTCTCAGGTCATCCCAACGCAAAGTCTAAGGTCAGTGTGAACAAAAAGCCAAAGAGCCAACGGAGAGGACTAAATGTTCAATACTCCGTGATTTGACTGGGGTATAGAGTTCAAAGGGACCACATACCTTGCCCTCTCTTAAGCCACTGCAGTGCCAGACCCACGCCACTCTCTGTCTTCAACGAGCCATGTAGAATGCAGCAAAATGCTCTGGTTTTCAAGAACGAGAGATCAATGCGCCCAACGCGAAGTCTCAAGGCATCCCGACACGAAGTCCAAGGCCACTATCCCGATGCGAAGTCAAGGAACCTACGCATACCAGAAAATATTATGTCACTGCGCAACTCCACGAGCAGGTTCAGGATTGACATACCATAGCGTACCGTTTTCCACCGGCTCACTGGAGCAAGATTCCACCTTCAGAATGCCACCCGACTTACACGAAGTCAAGTCTTCAGATGCCGACACACAGTCTGCGCAACTCAACGACACACATATAGTGGCCATCGGAACCGTGGGCGAGTAGGCAGTTGACAGCGACCGGCAGGGAGAGCGAAGAGGGAGACGGTCAAGGAGAGAAAGAGAGAGCCCTTTGTCCTGTGACAATGAGTAGCCGGAATCACGTGGTTTTGACAGCTCCAAAAAATTAATTAATCCGGACGCGGCGCGCGACGCGTGCCCGAAGTCCAGTAAACATTACACGGTGGTATCTACACTTGCGCCCGGCCCGACCGTCTCAATCCTAAGGTTGGACACAATTAGTATTCTCACTTGACGGAAATCCAACTCACTCACAAGCTTCGTCCCGCCACGATACCTTGTTGTCGTCCAGAACACTGTGTGGTGCCATTAGCATCTGTGTTGCACCATCAACTCTGTTGCAGAAGGTAAAATCACTGGTGTGTCGTGTTCATCTCTCCCTTTATTTATTTATGTAACTCTGCCAACCGCCTGACCGAATCATGTTTTGCGGACTCAATACTATGATCTGTATAAATCCCAATTCGCATCTAGATATTGATTCATAATGAATTACAGCATGTAGCCCCATTATCCGAGGCGTCATAGATCCAATGTTCTGAAACAGGCATCTGATGTCTTCAATTCTAGAGCCACAGGGGTTATTCTAACTCTACCTGTCCTGTTTGGCATCCAGATGCATATGGATTCCATGTTTCATCTGGGATGTCGGCTTGATTGGATTTCGGTCTTGAAGGAACCAGGGCTCGAAGTGGCCTTCTGAGCCGTGTTATAATGAATGATAGTTCTGACAGTGAAAATCACTGGAGACTCGGAGCCACTGATTGTATGTGAGGAAGGAGAGGCAAGTCGAATGGCTGGGGTCTAGCATCGAGCAACAAGTTCTGAGCACCGACCTCGAATTCCATGGTTGGATTTGTTTGACCCAGGTTTTCCAGGATATGAGTGCTATGCAATCACGCCTTGTGCAGGATGTGCACTTACGAATGCGGTTTGATCTTGTTTCGGGTTTCAATATCAGATACAGACATGTTCGGGCATCTCGGTGAACGGAAATCAGCACGGTCTGACTGGTCTCGAATCTCGATACCGAAAAGGATTCAGGTATTGGAGCACGTGTTGAAGATGGTCTCAGTCTCACTGGGCCATGGTCACGCTCTAGATCTGATTTTTGACCTACTGAAGACAGCAACTAATATCAGGCTTCAGTTCTCTGACCTTTTGAAGTGTGAGTCACCACATCTATCTGCGTCCCTTTGAGGTTATCCACTCACAGATTTCGAGTTTCAGGCTTCAAGGTACCTAAGGTCCGTGGCAATGCTCTATGGTACACGGGTCTGACTTTCAACGATAGATACCTTATGAAGGCACGATCAACCCGAACTCAAGTAACAGGAAAGAAGACCCACTTGATTGCCTTTTCCTGTTACAAACCTTTACCCTGTGGATGAAATACTATCACCTGAATTGAACAGCGAGATGAATCTCGGTGGAATCGACTGAATGCCCAATTGACTCAATTTAGTGTACAACGGTACTTCGTATAACACCCCCCGCTACCAACCTTTGAATCCCGATTTCTGCCAACTAAGTGATTGAGGATGTAGAAGACGTAGTTAGTTGAAGACCACTCAGGGGTCCTCCAGCAATAGATAGTATATGCGCAAAAGAATTTCGCGAGGGGAGGACAAAAATGTTTGATTTGTGCACGCATGGCCGTTCTCAGTTAGCGCGTTCGGAGGGGGGCGGAACTTGCCGTGTCTCTCAAAACACATTTATTCCATTCTTGGGGCGGATATACCAAAACAGGTGAATCTGCGGGGTGGGGGGTCGATGTTTTCGGGATGGGTATAAATATTAAGTCCTTCATTCGTGCCAGGAACGGTGCCAGCGGTAAGATCCTCAATGACAATGGTCATAATCTTTGCGAATCCATGATTTCGAAGTGCAACAAATCATTGACGTGGCCCGCCAAAGGGCAAATTGACTCATTATATTCACAAACATTACACTCCCATGAACCTACGGCAATACTGCGAGGTCTAGATGGAGCCTCTGTATCAACCCATGAGTTTGATCACATTACGTATCACATTGAAAGGTTCCTTCAGGCAACAAAACCAGACTCGAGATTACACAGCAAAATTTAACCACTTACCAAAAATGGATGAAGGTGTTGAATTATAGTATGGAGCCACCAAAAGAGGTGGTCGTAGGATCCCTGATCGTTGTTACAATCCTCTAAATCGTGATCGAGGAGGGGAGTGATGGCTTGGTTGTACAGAACTGATATTGACTAGCTAGTGATTAGTGTTGTTCAGGTCGGTGCGGGCTTGGGTCGCAAAAAATATCTGATCCGACCCAATCCTCGGGCTTGGCTGAATTTGATTTGCCCCACTGCCCCCAAGCCATTTCCCAGCTTCAAGAAACGCTCTGTCAATCTGATATCCTGGTCATATTCGGCATTTTGAACGGGATCATTCTCGGCAATGCTCAGGTAGTTGAGGAGTCACATCAAGTTCAACCATTCCACACTGAGTAGATGTGGCCCAATCAATTCAGTCATAGATTAACAAAAAATTCTGCATGCTCAAGTTCTCACCTCAAGCCGGGCCTAAGCCCGGGTCGCGGGATTGGGATTGGGGTGGCCCTCGAAGCATGGATGAAACTTGAATGGTTCAGATGTCCGGCTTTGTTAAAGCGTGCCAGATTGCCGAACTTGCCAAGTGGCACGTGCCACTTCCCACTTCCCACTTCCCTCTTTCACCGCTCCGTCATGTTGTGTTGCCACATCCTCATGTATCCATAGTGCCAGCTCCTACACTGCCAGTTTTCTGGAACGACCTGGGATGTCCCTAAATGATCAAGATTCTCCTTCCCTGTCCTTCGCGGCAGGGCACCACTTTGTCTGCCTCTGAGCTGCAGGGGCACCAAGCTATTGATCCGGAGATGTGCACCTGGTCAAGGACGGCCACGAACATCATCTCAGATGTTCCCAGTGCGTGTCTTCATCTCATTATTGTCATCCAGATTCTAATTTCGAGACCGTTTTCTATCTCCCCCACTATTACAGAGGGTTACAGTTGTCGTCCGAACTATCCACTGAAGTTCAAGCCAGTACCATGCCCCTTGACTCGGCGACTCGCTTTTCTGATCATTTGGCTTTGGCGGTCTATTTTTGAAACTTAGGTCTGTGACTCCATGGCCACGTCCATCTTTGTCGATTCACTGTGTTAAAAGGCATGCATGAGCACAAACCAGCTGTGGACACGAGCTCACTTTCTTTTCCAGTTTTTCATTGCCCACATAACAGGTTCCCTGAAGTGAATTTGACTACTGCTTTACCCTTCCTAACGCCTTCGGAATAGTTGTGGTTCGTCAACTATTTACATGCAAAATTCATGCTGTAAGTTTTTTGGCTCCCATTTACCTCAGTCCATCGCACTAACCTCCTCTTCATTTATCCCACAGCCAATTATTCCGAAGAGGAGTCCCCTAGTGTCGCAGCATGGTCCTGCTGGTCGCGCTCACACTGACCACATTGCACGGCCTCAGCACGATGTAGCAGTATATGGCGTCGTTGAGGCTGCAGTCATTGCACCGGTGGTGAGCTCACCGACAGCGAGGCGATGGCAAGTGGTAATGTATGTTCTGGTTACAGCTGTTCCGGAAAAGCTTGACACTGGCGAGTATTTTTTGGCGACGCGCAATATTTGAGGGAAGGCTAAGGATTACTGTTTTCGGATGATCCGGTCGGCAAATCGCTGTCACGAGGGACTCCGTCCTTCAAGTTCGCACCCAATTCGCGCCCAGTGAGTCCGAGTTTGAGTGCACAAAATTCAGATTTTTGGTGTGTCTGCAATTGAATAAAAATATAGTCCTCGCTGGTATCTTGATAGTCCATGGCAGCGGGTAAGCTGCGAAAAAGTGACCTAATTAGACGCCAAACCGGGATAGGTCTCGACCGCGGATCATCCAAAACCGGTAATTCTTAGCCTTGCATCAAAAGTTGCGCGTCGCCAAAAAATAACTCGCAGTGTCAAGCTTTTCCGGAACAGCTGTAATTGTGGTCAACCACTGACTCTGGTTAACCACTCGATCCTGGTTAACCATGGTCAACCACCGACTCCGGTTAACCTTCATCTTGATTAATCAGACAATTCTTTCTCAGTGTCCCATTGATATATCCCAATTACCACGTAGTACAATTCTGTATAATAATCCTACTGCTGTACGTATAGTATAACCCATCTTGTACAGTGGTCAACCGGCGGGTGTAAGAATATAGCCTGGTCAACCAAACCTAAGCAGGTTTTATAAAAGAAACAATCTTGGCACTGAAAGTGCCCAGCTAAATCAATATTGGTGGTATGGGTTTGGCAGCACAGAAGTCCAGCGGCACTGTTCAAAGGTTCAGTTGGAGCTGCCCATCTCTACTCACAAACCGTCCGATCCTATTGTTTCCGGGGTTCCGACCCTACTTAACGCAGACCCTGTCGATGACACGCCTATTGATGAGGAAGCCCTTTTCAACCACCCGGATCCTTACGGAATCAAGGATTACGAGGCGATGCAGGAGGGAGAAGACGACTCAGATACGACCTCCTCTCCGCTTGTCATTCGTCGTGCCGACATTCCGGCCCTGGCCCGACATCGAGGCGTCCACTGATTTGATGGCTTCTAAGCTCATTCTGAATTCAGTGCTTTGCCCCGGATCAGGAAAAACCTCAACAGCCAGTTGCCGAGGCTGCCAAGAACCCTCTCAAGGACCTGAAAGCGAAGTGGGATGCTGAGTGGGACGCCGAGCAGTGGTGATACCATTGAATACATTTGGTATAAAATACATGTATTCTACATTATTAAATACCTCAAACCAGGTTCAATTTGGTACTGCTGTAAGTTATTTTGCCCAATGTGTCGGAATCTGAGCCACTGCTTCTCAGTTGGAGTTTCCACAGGAACCCCACGAGTATATACTTATGGCGGTCCTGTACAAATACACGTGTTTCCGGGTAATTTTGATGGCAGAGTTACATACTGTCAGCTTAGCGAAGATTTTCTGGCACCTTACTGAAGAACAACACAACATCAACACACTTTATCATGCAGGAAGCTACCATTCTGGAGCCCCATATTAAAGTTTGAGTGGCCTGAGAACATTTTTAGCGGAGATACATCTTCACATCCCTGAAATATTGTTTTTGAGTTCCTGACTTTCATTTTTCATTTTCCATTTTCCATTTTCCATTTCCATTTTTTTTCACTCTAGTATCGACGGCTTCTTGCACTAGAGCGCAGGTTGAATTCTTGTAGTGGTAAGTTCCACTTTCATTTTCATTTTCATTTTCATTTCCATTTTCATTCTCATTCCACTCATGCTGACTTCATTTTCTTCGTGCGGTTTATTTACAGCTTAGTTGGTAGATTGCTTAGTAGGAGAATAGGTAGCAGAATAGCAACAGAAAATTAATTTTTTTTTGTTACCTATAAGAACAGAAAATTAATTTTATGGACTGAAACAGTTGGCGAGACAAGGGGGAGTGACACCATCAGCTTCGGGGACCACTACCTGTTCGTCCAATAGAGAAAATGGAACGATTGATATGACCTCGTCGCATTCTGAAGCTACAACTGCGCGCGAAGCATATTCAGGTGGCTCATCCAGCAACCTCGCAATCGCAGTGGAGCTGAAAGACGAAGTCTTGGTGTCCTTCAAAAGACGTTTACGAGCACGAATGAGGTGTTGGGATGTTGGCGTCAGGAGGGATCGGGTCGATGCACTAAAGGTGCCGCGAGCAACGAGTGTGTTCGAGTCGGATGAAAATGATATTGAGCCGTCCTCGGAAATAATGATTGAAAGACGAGTGCTTTGATCCATAATCTCGAACATATGGAGGTCTGTTATCTGTGTCGTTTGAGCACACGTCATGGCCAACCAGAGATACTCGTGAATTCCAATCTTCCCTGCCGACGGCTGGAGAGAGTATCTCTTCCCCGCATCCTCGATGTCAAGAGCACCAAGAGGTGTGACGATTCGGAGTACACCCCGCTGGGCGGACTTCTCTTTCCCTCCTTTCCCGAGACGATTCACATACGGAATATAATGCTCGTTCCGCGCGAACGGGTACGAGGGAAGTCGGACAAGATGCACCGGATACTCGGCATGATATTTAGCCCAGTTTATCGGGACGTGTGCTTCGTACAGCCGGCCGATGGCTTTCGTGACGGTGTTCCACGCATCAACCGCGCCATTGAGCGTCGGGAGGAATGTGCGGCCGGGCAAAGTCAACGATGTTCGGAGGAGCGGAATAAGGATTGATTTAGGACTGAGTTCGATCCAGATATCGACGTCTGCACAAAGAGGGTGCGCGACACAACGATCCCATCGAACAGCGGACTTCATCTGTTCTCCGAGGTAGCCGGCGGAGGAGAGATGTTGGCCAGGTAGGAGGGCAGAGCCGTCAGTGTTGAGGACCATCGGCGTCACCACTGCGCTCAGCGTAATTGCGCTGCTCGCCGCGGTGACGCGAGCCGCTTGGGTTGAAACATACGATGAGTGCCAGGCGTAGGGCCCAGGAAGGATCTTCGCTGGGATGGCGGCGGTGGCACGTACATGCGTGAGCAGTTTCTCGAGTTCGGCTTGCGGGCCGGAGAAGACCGTCTGCGATGGACCATTGAAGCACGCAATTTCCAATCCTTCCACGTGAGAATCACGTGAAAATACAAGGGCTTCCTCGACAGCGCATCCGAGTGCAAGCATCCCACACGATGTTTCAGGCTGCAGCTCTGCTTCGTGCATTGCGCTGCACTTGGCGACCGTGAGCTTCATGACATCCACAAGGCTCAGCGCGCCCGCGAGCACCAGCCCCGCATACTCGCCTAGACTGTGCCCGAGGATGACCGACGGGTGCACGTCCCACTCGACCCAGAGCTTCCCCAGTGCGTATTCGACGGCGACAACCCCAACGGAGGCCGCCAGAGTCGACTGGAAGGTGTCATGGACGAGCGGATCAATCGCACCCGATATTGCACCCATGAGAACGTCTACGTCGCCATCTGCATCCATCGAACCGATCTCCCCGACGCTCACGGCGGACTTGAGTGCTTCCCGACATTCGTCGATGGAGTGACGGAACGATGAGGAGGAATCGTACAGTGTCTTTCCCATCGCGCGGAACTGGGACCCGTTCCCGCCTAGCACGAACCCGATTTTCGGTGCATGTTTCGGTGTGTCGGCAGGGCGGGGTCTGGTCGTGAGTTGCGCCTTTAGCTCGTCGATCGTGGACACGCTGAAAGTGACACGAGCAGGATAATCTACGCGGCGCGCGGTGGTGGTGTAGCTCAACGAGGCCAAGTCAGTATTTGGATTTTGATCCAGATGAGCTGAGAGACGGTCGACGAGGAACTGGAATGGCGTGTGGGGTTTTCCGGAAAGCGCTACGATATGGTACGACCTGCAGTCGACATCTGTACGACAACTCTGTTCTGATTCTGGGAGATACTCCGAAACGAGAAGATTGGCATTAGACCCTAGGAAACGAGACAAGTCAATCAAACTGCCCGCTCGTCTCATCTAACACGCACCCTGGGCCCCAAAACTGTTCACGGAGATGATAATCTTCTTTTCACCAGGCAAAGCCGTGAGCGACGCGACACTCTTGGGAATGACGATTCCAGACGCAGAGAGATCGCCAAGACGCGGATTCACCACCGTCTTAATCCCGGTATGAGGTGTCGCCTGCCGATATCTGAGCGCCAAGATCGCCTTGATAAGACTCGCGATGCCAGCTGTGCTTTCTGAATGTCCCACGTTCGGCTTGATCGAGCTAACAAGCAGCTCGCTGTTGGTTTGACCGTCTTTTACAGAAGGTCGACCAACTGTAAAGGCTAATTTGACCGCCTCGATTTCAGCGTAATCCCCGACCTGCGTGCCGGTCCCGTGCATCTCAACGGCCCGCACAGAGAGCGGAGAGACACCAGCGAGTGTGCAATTCTGCGCGAGTAAACTCGCTAGGCTGGGGATGTGCGGTGCTGTGAGAGACTCTGCGCGGCCAGAGTGATTGACACCAGATGAAAGGATAATGCCTTCGATCCTGTCGTTGTCTCGCAGCGCATCCTCGAGTCGCTGTGGAAAGAAAAAATGAGATGATATCCAACTACTCGAAGATCGACGCCACTCACCTTGAGAACAACAGCCGCTACCGACTCTCCACGGCAATAACCATCGCCCGTCTGATCAAACGTCCGACATCCATCCGTACTAGACACAAAGAACCCTTTGTTCAACCCGATGAAGAATTCCGGGGATGTGATTATATTCGTCCCCGACACCACACCCACGTCGGTTTCATGAAGAATAAGCGACTGGCAGGCAGCATGCACCGCCACGAGGCCTGAAGCACATGCAGCATCGTAGGTGATAGCTGGACCTTGCCATTTGAAAAAATGACTCGCACGACCGCTGATGAAGCCGCGGGCAACGCCTGGAACGTAAAATGCGTCGATATCTGTCGTCATGTTGCTGTTTCTCCGAGTTGGTCTTAGGAAGAGAAGGCAGAAAATAAAGAACGCACTGTTCGTAGGAAGTGATTGCACTCGCAGCGAACATCCCAATTCGGTCCCTGTTCCACCCAACCTCGCCCCCCTCGTCTGCGGGCCGATACCCGGCATCATCGAGAGCATCAACGACGGTTTCGAGTAACACGCGTTGTTGTGGCTGAGAACGGATGGATTCGCATAAGACCGCACATTAGGGCAGGAACAGGAAACAACTCACGTCAGTATTGAGAGCTTGCCTAGGCGACATATTGAAGAACTGCTCATCAAAGCACAACGCTTCAGTAAGGAAGTGGCCCTTGTCAGCGTTCATCTTGTTTTTATGGTCCACGTCGCCGGAGGAGGCAGTGAGGTAGTCTGCGATGTTGAATCCGGAGGGAGGAACCTGTATGATCAGGTAAGGAATGGGAAGGGAAGGGGAAGGGAGATGACCTACGACTTGCATTGTACACGCCCTATCCTTAAGCAGCTCCCAAAATGCCTCTGGGTTATGCGCACCGCCAGGCATGCGACACGCCATCCCCATAATAGCGATTCCATCGTGTTAACTTGGATCCACATTAGCCTGAGAGCGCGGGGGAGAGTCGGGGCGAGGGCTCATCGGTGCGATCAGTGAGTGTGAGCGGGGATGAGTGCGTGCGCGTAGATTCCTATGGTGGGGCTTCACCATCTACCGATTTTATTCCGCACTGACCACTGTGAGTACGTAGCCCACATTGGGATTAGTATCGTTCTTGTCTGCGGGGCGATTCGAGTGAATTGAGTTACAAGAACGTGGCTCTACGTCTATTACGGTCTAACTCAGTTTAGATACCCCGTAGATAATCACTCGATGATATCATCAGCAGCATAAGAGACTGTATCCCGTGTTAAAAGATGGAGGTGACAACAACTGGGGTAGTTCAGGGTTTAGCGCACGGGGGCGGTAATCTTTGGCGTCGCGCTGGGAGTACTGAACCGACATCAATTCACCTTAGTGTTGTTCGGACCGATGTTGAATGCCTGATCACACAAGTGTCGCAACAGTGGGGGGGATATATTATACTCGTGTGGTCCACAACATGAACAACGAGTTTACCGAAGATAAACAAGTAACAGGGTAACCCAAAGTCTAGGTTACTTCGTGCAGTTTCGGGACAATTTTTGGCTAGGAGTAGCCGTCTTCTCGAAGCACCGAGAAGTTCCAGAATCCGGTGTACTGCTCGAATTCGAACGAGAGCGTTGAACAATAACTAGTGCAGGCAAGAGTCAATTTAGCTTTTATATCTTCCCAAATTGACCCAGAAACTTGCTAGCAACATACCTTGAACACACCTAGATGCCAGCCAAAGAGAATGTTGGGCCCAGATAAGCCCCGGGCCCAGGTCGGGCTCGGGCTCCAAAGCCCGAGCCAGAGGCGGGTGCCGAACTTGCCGAAGATGTGGAATAACGTACATTTGGACCCACAAACCTAAAATGGAAAGATGGACTCACACTGCCTCGAAGTGTCAGATGTTTTCGGGGAGGTCAATCTGTAACTGAACGGAGATGATTGCCCTTGGTGCGCGACGCTAACCCGCATGAATCATCGTGAATAGATCTGGACAGACAAACCTAAACTGGAAAGAGGGCACTCAAAAAACTGGCAGATGTTGTATTCGGACGGAAATCAAGGAGTAAATCCGGGGTTTGAGCGAGGTGGAGTCGACATCCACTCCCGAGCGCCGTCGTCATACTTATGCTTTGCCTAAAGTACCATGTTCTGGGGATGGAGTATGTATATGAGCTCCAGCAACCTCGAGCTCGCGGGATTGAGCACGTAGTGATTAATGGTTGGGAAGGATCACTAATATTTCCGCCTCTCAATATATTAGGAGGAGAGCGCGCAAGGGGTACTTGCCCGAAGATGCGTGGCATTGTATCTCGATTTTTGGAAAATCCGTGTAGGCCTCCAAATCCGCGGTTGAGTTGTAGAAAATGGAAATTTGTGAACGGTGTTAGCTGAAGAATCAATGGCAGTAGAACAGGTCAACTTATACTCAACCAACTGTGTCGAAATTTTCCCGGTAAAAAATTGCCGTTAAGGGACATATTACGGGACACCTGTCCCAATTTGGCCTGTCTCGATTTGGCAAGGGGGAGGATCTGGGGGTCCTTATTCCGATTTTTGTACGCAGTCTCGGGGGTTTTATTTTTCTGCGGGTGCATCTTAAGAGCGCGTCATTTGGCTCAACATGTGTCTCTTCTACGAGGGACGAGCAAGATACATTGTAGCGTCTGTCTACGAGAACCCAGGTCTCTTCGAAGTTTCGGGCCCCACCGTCCAACACACAGCCAGGTGCCAGTGATTATAATTAGTCCCAGTTTCGAACCTTTCTCTCACCGTCGACAAAGGGAAGATGTGACCGAGAATTCAGTATGTCGTGAAACTATGTATAGTACTTATTCTGATGGTGACAGTAGAGCCAAGCTACCCGAATTCTGGGACGATGTTTGGCTGTCGGATATGTATCTGACAGATGGGAACAAATGAGCCTGTCCGTGGATTGCTCCACTAGAATTAGATAACCGAGATCCTCGGACTGGTGAATTAATTGGAACCGCCGTTTCGCATCGTTTCCTCGCCAAGAGCAACAGGACTAGGGGCCAAACCTGATTTAGATTGAATTACGCTTAGTGTCGGCTACGCGAATCTCGCCATTTTTTTTTCTGCGCGCGGCGCATCAATTCTTTGGCCCTTTACCCTACAGTGGAGGTCATTCAAAGATCGCAATTTGTCAATCGTTCAATTACATGTAATTGTTGAACTACGGTTATATAGGATATCTTACATTCTTCTAAACTCCATCTCTATGGCCATCTTCTGGGTTTGAATGGTTTGTCGGGCGACGGCTTGAGTTTGCGAAGTTGAAGGGCTCAAGTTTTCGTTGAAGAGGTACAATGCGCGAGGTACGAGGAAGGTAGGTTGTAGTGTCTGCCTACGAGACTAGATTGGCACACAATCGACGATAAATTGCCCTGTGCTGGCGCGCATTGGATATACAGCGCTGACATTGAAGCCCGTCTTCTCCAACAGTGCCCTCCATTCTGGGAACAGGCGCTCCCGTCCGCCGTGCAACGCGACCATGGCGAGATCATACATCGTTGGGATGGTCAGGCTCTGCGCACCACCTTCCCGGAGCTTCTTGTGGATTTCTTGCTCTGCCTCGGCGGTCGATGCTTGGGTTAAGAGCTGAGGAAAGATGACACGATCGATGATAAGCAGTTGGGAAGGGTTAGCGGCACGGATGTGAGTTAAAATTTCAGATGCTTGGGAGTCGGCATAATTGTGGCTGATGAACACTTTCAGTCAGTGAGAATACCAAGGTAACCGAAGAAATTCGTACAGCATGGTCTTGAGAACAAACACATTCCCTCCACACAAATCCTCCGGTTGAGGGGAGAAACAGTCTTGTACTGAAAACTCCACACGCCCCTTCTTGACCCACTCTCCACACGCTCCACCCTCCATGGCCTGCTTGATGACCGCGCCCAAATCCTGCACTACGAACTTCAAATGCGGTGCAACAGGCAACACGAGGTCCGGCAAACTTCCCAGCCCACCGCCCACATCAACGATTGTCGTTCCCTCCGGAAATTTCGCGAATGGGTAATCTGCGGGGAGGAACGCTACGCCCTCTGTGTAGGACATACCCTTCATCGCAGAGTTGAAGTTCGCTCCCCTACCGATGGCAGCCGGTGAGGAGGAGTGGATCCATTGGTAGAACGGCTGGTTAGAGGTGTAGATGGCGAATGGAGAAAGGGGAAGGGGTTCGATGCCAGATGAACGAGCGTCAAGGAATTGGGTCCAATATGGAAGAGCCAAGGTCCCCTCGTACATACTTCCGGTTGTAAATCAGAATTTTAGTCAGGAATTGGCAGTGTACTTGCAGAAGATCGAGGTGTGCTTGGAATTCTGGGGCATGAGCCATTACTCGACTGTTCACCGTGTTCCCCCAAACCCCCGGAGAAACCTCTTGGAATATTCCTTTGAAGGAAAGGTGACGGATCATTCTGGCTGTAATGAGAAAGTATATTTAGAGAAGGATCGGGCATGGGAAAACTCGAATGCTTCGACATACACATCAGGTCCTGGCCCATACCAACTCTCTTCGCCAGATCGGCCGCTGGAACCCCGTTTGAATTCATGTCCTCAATCGCACTCGCGACATCTGCTTTAACGAGGACCTTCAAACACAATGTAACGTAGAACTTCAAAGACCAAAGGCGAATTTCGTGAGTTCCATGGCGAGACAAGTCAATAAATATAAATATATGACACCCACCGATCCAGTAGTCTTGTGGTTACCACGCCATCATGGTAGGCGGTCCACCTTGTTACATAATCACCAGATTGGGAGGTCACGTGTAATACCGCCGGACGCGACTTCACGCGTCGTAGGTAGCGCAGAGGACGATACCACGCGTTAAACAGTTTTATTCACATAAAATATCCATTTCGATGTTTATGGGATGCGTTGCGAGCAAACAAGCTCGATGAAGCTCATCACCACTTTTAGGGGCTTTCATTGCCCAATTCGGTTGAGTGGAGAGCCTGACCTCAGAATCACTGAGCTGGAGAAAAGTCTGTGAGTTCAAATAATCTGAGCGTGGTCAAGACTGATACATTGGCTTCTATGGCCCAAATTCACGTCAAATAACACAGAGACGCGTGAAATAAATGAGTGTTTGGTTGTGCATCTCCCATCATTACATAATAAGATGGACCGCCGCTAATCAGACCGCGGTAACTAACAGACTGTAATGGGCGAGGAACGAGCTGGTATCATTACAGTGTCTGTCTAGAGAGACTACCGATCCAGAAGCCTCGAACAGAACATGTCTCGGCGGCGTCACCAGCTGCGCTAAACGCTCACTGGCGACCCGGAGAACTGCTGCCTGTCCAGCCATCTCTAGGTTAGCGTGGAAAGAGAGGCCCATCTCGGCAGCAATACGAGCCCCAGTGTCATCGGAATTCGAACTGAGGGCCGCGGACGTGGAACTCTGTTCAGTCTCCACGGCAATACGCAAAGCGGCGGCAGACTGTTCGATGGTCTTGAGCAGCTCCGCGAAGCGGGTGCGGATGACGAGTACAGTCGGTTTCTCGGGGACAGGAGACATTTGGTTTCAATGGAGAGGGAAGGAAGAGTACTAGTAGTGGAGGAAGAAGCCACGAGTCTTAATGAAGGGCAGAACGAATCTAGCGCCGTGTTCGGCAGACTGAATCGGGAGTCCACGCCATTTTCGTCACTTAGTTACTTCGCGTAGCGTTGTGAATCTAGGATAATTCTATTTAACAACCCCCCTTGTTAAGAACAACCCGGGTTGTTGAGGTTATTCGGGGGTTGCTGAAAAATATGTTTTATTTTTGGATGCCAACAAAAATTGAGAAGATCAGGAAAATTGACGCCGTTCTCGCAACATTTGGAGTCCAAAGAAGAATATACACGTGTGTCTACCAGCCCATATCTATCGGATCACCTTCACACTGCTTCTCCGATTTTCCCTCAATTTTCCATCTTGATTTGGGAGTTTCTGAGGAGTTTGTCATGTACAAACGGTAAAATGCCTCAAATTCCATCTCCCCTGGACATTAGAACGGCCAGTAAAGCTTAGGGGGTCAGCTCATATGTTCTCCAACGTGCGGGAATTTTTTCAGCTCTTTTAGAGCATTATTTGTACCCGAGCAATTGCCCGAACCCTTCCCGCCCCTTCCCGCCACGCCCGCCATCAGATCTTGGCTTAAAAATCACCAAGGTTTTTAAATAGAATATCTTTTCCAACAACCCCCAACAACCCGGGTTGTTCTCAACAAGGGGGGTTGTTAAATATAATAATCCAGGAACATAAGGTACTTCGAATTTGAAGAACTCTCCAAAAATAAGCCTTGCACCACTTGAAGTATGGTATGGTAAGATAGATACCGGTAGGTGTTTCATCCTCGTCCTTCTTCTCGGAAAGCTCCTTGTTCTCAGACAATCCACCGTTTCCCAGGTGCGGAAAGCGACTGCCTCGCCACAAAGATGAGAATAGAACCGGCCAGAAGCATTACACCCGCGAAGACTTGTGCGGCCCAAAATCCGTGGTTGGTAATCAGGGCGCCTGCAATTGGGGGCCCTGTCAGGCCGGCGAAGGCGCTACAGGGTGAAATAACTTTAAGTTGGGAAACAGAGACGTAATTGATATTTACCTCACACTGAGGAGTTGTCCGACTGCCACCCCGATTTTTGTCGGGTCATCCTATATGCTCTTCAATCACTCGACGACATATTAGACATATATCAATGCGTACCATGAACGGAGGGACACAAGCACCTTGCAAGGAGACGACGTTCCCACTTGTGAAACCATATAACACTATACATATACATCAGCACCAACCTGCGTCCGAACGAAGCCGATGTACCACCAATGATCAGGACACTCGCTTCATTGCGAGCGGCAATGGACGCGAACGTCAGAATGGCAGAGGCCAGGGCGGTAGCCACCATCATGTTAAAGCGACCCCAACGATCGGCCAAAAAGCCGGGTACAATGCGCCCGAACTGAATTATAAAACGTTCAGAAGCATATGAGGAACAAAATTCAAGGGACACACCAAAGAAGCAGCATTGAGCACAGACACAGAGTAGAACGTCATATTCGCATCGAATCCATGGAGAGCTCCGTAGCTCGGTAAGAAGAAGATCAAAAAAAAAAAGACCCCACACAACGAAGAACATGCCGATGCTATTGTCAAATAAATGAGTATTGATTGTTCTCGACACGATGATGAGACTGACCAGAAAATGGTATATCCCGACTTCATGAATAAATTAAACGCGAAAAACTGTTTCCCCTTCCTCGGCGGCAAGCGGCCCTTGACAAGCACCGCGCTCACAAAGCACAAAGCGAGCGAGATGAAGCCCATAATCCTTAACGCCCACCCGAATCCCACATCATGGATCAACCTATTCGCGAGTATGGGCCAGATGACGCCCCCGACAGACGACCCACTCGTCACTATTCCCAGTGCAAAACCGCGGCGCTTGAGGAACCAGTGCTGCGCGGCGGTGTACGCGGGGGTGAAGAGACATGAGAGGGCAATGCCACCAAGGAGACCTTGCGAGAGGAGGAAGTGCCAGTAGTGCGTGCTGATGGATTGCAGCATGCAACTGAGCGCAAAACCGACTCCGCCGATGACGATTAGAGGCTGTTTTGATTGTTAGTGAAAAAAGCTACGAGAATGGAATAGAACGCACCTTGGCACCCCATCGATCAAATAATGCACCGAATAGCGTACCCATGAAATAGATGCTGGAAAGTAATACACTCAGTCGGGGAAGCTCCGAGAAACGAAAGAACGGACCAAAAGGTCTGGAAAGACCCGATCCACGAGATTGCGGAGGATGACGTCCCTGCCAGTTGATTCACAGTATAGTATTGCTGAAATCTACAGGAATCAGTGGCTTCTTCCCCTCGCGAAGGCTCAAATGACGCACACTGAGGTGGTTGTGAGTGACACAGCTTTAGACTCGGAATGGAGTACACACCTCCGAACGCGTTCAAGAAGCCGAAAGAAACGAGGACAGCCAACCACGCCCCAAAAGCGACTGTCCATGCCTCGCGCCCACCTTCAGGAAAAGGCGGGGGCACGAGGGCAGGCTTTGACTCGGCTGTAGTGTTGAGCTCCGTCTCCGCCTTGCCATTGACAATGACAGAGGAGTCAGCCGGGTGCTGTTGCTGCTCTGGGTCCATGGATAGCGACAGAGGTGGGTGGGTGTGGGCGAAAGAGTGAAAGGCAGTGGAGGGAAAAGGGATCTCATTCATTGACCGAGAATTCGGCACGAGGAGGAGTCAGAGCGGCGTGAAGTCTGCCGTTGCAAATCGAGACGGCGGCCAGTTGTTGAGTGCCCTCTTTCCATTTAAGTTTGTGGGCCCAGATCTATTACCCCATCGGCAAGATTCAATTCCTGCGGATTAACGTCCTTTAACGTCGCGCGCTAATGGGTGACCATCTCCGTTAAGCGAACTCCCGTTGCGAAACATGACGATTGTACCAGCGAAGCTGGTACGGAACGCGGCGCATTGCCGGAGTGTGGTCGTGTTAGGCTGGGACGTTGGAGGAGGGATCTGATGGAGGCGGATTAGGAAGTAGCACGCGACGGAGGGCAGGCAATAGGACGTTTCCCCCCATCGACCACTGCCAGCTAGTCCACGATGCACTGAGGTAGTGTGAGTCCATCTTTCCATTTTAGGTTTGTGGGTCCAGACGTCCGTTGTTCCACAGCTTCGACGTCTGATACTCGTCTGATCAACGTCTGATAATTCCGGTAGGGTCAGTCAGCGCACTCACACGGAATGTCAAGTTCAAGACAACCCGTGCTCCGAATCGAATGAACAGGGAAGACTCCGCGTGCCAGTATACGCTGTGGGGACACAAGGCACCGAGTTTATTCTTGAAAACGAGATCCGTAAGATTGAACTCTAATGTCGAATTTGAACACGTGTTGAAGTCTGGAATTCTGGATCAGTTCTGGCCCACACGACATCATATAACCAATTCAGTCCACCGATCACAGCGTTAGGTTCGTTGGAATCTACATTAGGGCTCGTGGCTTTTTCACTCTTCCTCCCCTCTCCATCAAAACCAAATGTCTCCTGTCCCAAAGAAAACAACTGTGCTTGTCGTCGGCGGTGGTCCCGCCGGCTCTTACTCCGCCTCGGTTCTCGCCCGTCGCGGAATCGATGTGACCATTCTGGAAGGCGCCAACTTCCCCCGGTACCACATTGGAGAGTCGCTCCTTGCGTCTACCAACTACTTCCTCGAGTATATCGGGGCGCGTGAGAAGGTTATGGCATATGGGTTCGTGAAGAAACCAGGTGCTTCATTCAAGTTGCGTAGGGACTTTCCGCGTAGGTGTCGTTTGGTGAACTATACTATACCATGGTCTGCTGAATTTGTGTTCTTCTTTCCTCTCGTCTAGCGGTGTACACAAACTTTGTTCGTTCTCCTCTCTTTCTTTCCCAATACTTGGCTGAAATTCGATCCAGACCGACCACAGCACCGGGAACCATGCGCTGAACGTGAACCGTGCAGAATACGACGATGTTCTCTTCCGTCACGCAGGCTCGCAAGGCACTAAAATATTCGACGGGCACAAAGTCATCAGTCTCCAGTTCTCCGCGGAGGACTCGGACCGCCCAATTGCCGCTGAATGGTCCAACAAGGCGGGCAACAAAGGGATCATCAAGTTCGACTATCTCATCGATGCGTCGGGGAGATACGGTCTCTTGTCAGACAAGTATCATAAGGATCGGAAGGTGACGCAAAGTTTGAAGGTATCGTCTCGGAATTTAATCCGTTCTCTACCCGATTCTGACACTGATAGCGTCTTAGAATTTTGCGATTTGGGGATACTGGAAAGGCAATTACAAATACGGTCAGGGCACAGATCGAGAGGGAGCTCCCTTCCTCGAGAGTCTACACGGTTCGTCGCCATTTCTATTCCTCTAGCTCCACGTTGCTGAGTATACTAATTTCTAAAATCCACAGACCACACCGGCTGGGTGTGGTTCATCCCAATCAACGACGACACGGTCTCCATCGGCGCGTGCATTCACGAGAAATACATGAAGGAGAAGAAGGCTGGCAAGACGCAGGAAGAAGTCTATCACGACATCTTCTCCCAGCTTGACATGATCAATGATGCCAAGGCCGACTCGGTTTTCGTTCCCAACAAGGAAGGCGGGTCGAGCCCGGTTTATATGGCTAGTGACTTCAGCTACCTTGCGGAGGATGTCGGAGCAAAGAATTATCGTCTCGTTGGCGATGCTGCGGGTGTGTGGTTTAATTCTTACGTCTCTAATTTCGTGTCGTTTTTGATCCCCGATTATTTTCCTCAGCTTTCATTGATCCTTTCTTCTCCAACGGGGTCCACATCGCATTCGTGGGTGGTTTATCTGCAGCTTTGTCGATCATATCCATCGTCGAGGGGCGCGTGACAGAAGATGTCGCTGCTGATTTCCATAACCGCGAGCTCAAGTCAGTTTACACACGTTTCTTTGTTGTGGTGGCCGCCGCGTACCGCCAAATGCGGGGAGGAGAGCTGGACATCCTGAACGACGTGGATGAGACAACGTGTGTATCCCGCCGAATCGACGTCAAACGATACTCATGATATTCTTTGTCCCTTAGCTTCGACCGTGCGTTTGCACTCATCCGACCGGTCATCCAAGGCACCGGCGACATCGGTCAAGACTCCATGAGCTCGGGCGACAAAGAGCTCACCGAGGCCGAGTTGCAGGCTGCGATGCAGTTTGTGTTCAAGCTGTTTGGCGGGGAGCACAGTCATGCCATGGACGACCTCGACGTTGATGCACGGGACCGGTTGAAGGCGCTCGGAGACCAACTGCCTTTCAATCTGCAGCATGACGGAGTTAAGATGGTTTTGGATGAGGCGCTGGCGACGATGAAGGCCAAGATGGGGAACTATACCCCGATTGCGCCAGTTGCTACATAGATGGGCAGATAGTCTTCTGTTATTTCTTTGGTTCAATTGTGTGTGTTATTTGTGAATACGTAGGACCTTACTTGACTTGGGGTGTGGGCCGTGGTGTCACCCGGCAAGCCTCGCACTTTTTTTTTTTTTTTTGGCATACAGTCACAGCACTCGCAACTCAGGCAATATCTCAGCAAAGCCAGCTCCAGGTGCTGCCTCTGATCTGGACCACATTAAAACCACATATGTTATGGATGCATACTCCATGGGACACTTCACTAAGATGCCTGTTGTTAGCAATGAGCACAATATGTGGGACCAGTCTTTGACACCAGCCCTTCACAATAATCTGGATGATAATCATTATTCCAGCAACATCAGATAGGACCAGATGAGGAACAGGTCCTTGAACAAACCACTGGAAGTACCTGTATTAAATTCCCACCAGCGGTCCAATCCAAATAAGCATCATTGTACATAATTAATCTTGCAGGAAAGAGTTTACTGTAAAAAGTTTGAATTTTGATTTACATACTGCCTGCCTGAAATAAAAGGCACTCACCTTGAATAGAAATATGTTCACATTATTGAATTCACAGTCACACCAGACACACTCGTGTGGAGGGACAATGGAGATCCGCAAATCACAACCACAGAAGACAAAAATAGATATAAACCAGTAAGCAAGGTAGCTCCCAAGTTTAATGCAAACTGGTGGAGAGATACAAATATCTACTGTGCAAGAGTTATCATCCGGAGAAAATGCTAGGAGAAAGAGATGGAGGCCTATTTTTAATTTTGTTCTGAGGCAGATATGTGTCCCTGAAGTTAGAAATTTGGCTGAAATCCGAAAGAGGTAGTATTACACTGATGTGGAAGAGGGCTGAGGCTTATCGGTTTCTTGTCATGTCCATCATGAGAAGAAAGACCGAATAAAAAAGGAATGCACTCTCCAGGTTCGAACTGTTGACCTCAGAAGTACGCTCGGAATTAGCCGAATACACAGCCACTAAGTAGTCACAAGAAATCTAATGAAATCTCTGAAAAAGACTTCAACACAGCCACTATTTTCCTTGTACTATAAAATCGTAACTGATGATTCGCGCAGCTCGCGAAAAGCTCATGTAAACTTTTAGAAAAGAACGAGAACTTATTGCATAAGTACTCGTAAAGCTGTTAGTTCACGAAAAGATTTGGAGAATCTACTGGCTCTCAAACGACTACAGTGGACGTAGAATATCAAGAAGGATGCTGAGTACCTTATCACCGTGATTGCTCCACTCATATCCGCGTTGATTATTCATCCCGATTATAACTCGAGTGTACCCAAAGTGTACCCCTCCCTCCATCTCTAAGTGGTCCCGCACCAGCGGTGGCCGGACGGCCCGTACACCGTGTCAAAATTAAACTGAAGTCACCAGGTTCTTTAGAAGACGCCTACAACTTGCCTACAACCCTGCATGTGTTCACATCCGCGTAGCGTGAAGAATGATGGGAGTACATGTGTGCTCACCCACCCACCAGACATTTGGACCCTGGACAGGTAGGAGATACTCACTGCGTTCAGCCCGGCCCTAGATGTCATCGCCCGCTACCGTCTACCGCCGTAATTGTCGGAAAAATAAAAAATCATGTATAAGACTCTATAAGAGATCTTTATGATTATAAGACATTTTGGTCTTATAATGCCCTTATGAGAACCTTATAAGATGTTCGGTCTGTCACAAGAGTCTCATAAGGGCCTTATAATAGGCCATAAGACTAGAGTCTTATAAGGGTCTTTACATTTTTCCGACAAAGGCGGGCCAGTTTCTTCGACCTAGCTCCGTCTAGGGCCCCTCTGAATGCAGTGACTACCACCCAGTCCATATCTTATTGTTGGAAAAGATAAATAAACCCACTCTCCCAAAGAGGTTTCAGAAACCAAAGATGGTGTGTCCAGAACCGTCAAGACGTCTCGCGGGGAACTCACGGTGTTGGTGTTGGTGCTTGATTTCGACCGCGGTTGGACAGATCTTCGACCCTGTAGACATGAGGTCCGATCCAAAACAAGGGGAAAATATTACGATTCAGAGCGGCTTAGACCCACAACGTAGAAGGGAGTATCGGCCTGTAAACAAGCAACCGTGGGAACGGTCGCCCGAACTGCCCGGTCCGCTCCTGGTCGACGGCGTATCAAAAAGATGAACAGGTGCATCCACTGGCGATTGGAGAATTATTGTGGCTCAACTTGAGATGAGTCTAGTAGCACCTAGACAAAAGATGATATCAACGACGGACCATTCCCGTCGCCGTCGTAGAGTGTTACCCGTTCACCACGGATACGGATACACATCAAGAAGAACGGAGGCAACTGGCGCCATAGAATTCTCATGGTCCACTCATGATCAGCTATTGACGACGGTTGGCCGATGGGGGTTGTACTGATTCTAAAAGATGGAACCGTGAGAGTTAACTTTTTGGCTTGTCAAAGTGGCTTGCGCCCGCGCAGATTGGCTTGTTTCGGGCGTGGGCGTGGATTTGGCTGTAATCACAAGCCCACGCCCGGCATTTCGGCTTGCAAGCCACTTTGTTGGCTTGGCAAGCCATTCCGCCAGTCTGCCATCAGCAAAGTGGCTTGCGCTTATCACTCAATATTTAGGATCATATGGTTAAATCTTATGTGCTAGATATATTACTATACACCCCCTGCAGGTACCTGGGACACCATGTATTCCATAATTTCAATATTTCAGAAATTCTCGTCAACACCGTGACAAATGATGCAGACAGCTCATACCCCAGACACAAGCCTGCTGGCTTGTGATGTTCAACGGATAGAGAATACTTGGTTGCTGCTAACTGTAGTGAAAACTTTGGGGGAACTGCCCTCCGTGTAAAGAAATTCACAAAATCAAAGTTCAACTCACTGGACAGACTTCTGAACCATTGACATGCAAGTGTTTTGGTCTGAAATTTTGGCTAATTACTTCGGACTAATGCCCCCCAGGAATGTGAACCAACCCTTCAGATACCTGTTTCTGATTACAGCAATTGTTGTTTGATGACAGTTGGATTACGGGTTTACTGTAACCGGTTGAATTCACATAATTATGCAATTCTTCTCTAGACACCAGCCGAATGAACACATATGAATAATATGGAAGCCTCTTAGGTCTGGGATAGGCCAAGAAATCACTCCTTTGCTTCGGGAACAAAGTGACTTGTGCAAGCCATTTTGCCTGATGCCATCAAAACGGGCGTGGACACGGCTTGCGACGAAAAGTCGAGTAAGTCATATTATATTTGGGTCAATGCCCTTGGAGGCATATGCCATTTACTTCATACTACCATGTTTCAGCCATATATTGATGAATCGACGGCAGGTTGACCGAAGTTGAACATGCCAATTGGCATCACAAGCCACTTTGTCTGATACCATCAAACGGGCGTGGGCGTGGTTCACCCAAACAAACTACGTGTTAAAAACACTATTTGTTCTTCCAGAGTTATATCAGAGTTATCCCACTGTATTGAGTAAGTATTCTTTTCATTGGCTTGCAATTTTTCGATGTTTTTGCTTGTCAAGCATGATTCCCCATCCCTGCCACCAGTGCGCCTGCATCAGCCGACTTGTTTATTCGCTTAATGGTCCGGTTGAATTCTCATCCACCTGTGAGCTACAGGAGGGTAATAAATTAACCCACAACTCCCCTTCAAGTGGAATTGAACAGAGATACCTTGTTTTGCAAGCGTGACAAAACTTCACAGAAGAAACTAGCAGCACCATGGTATAGTGGAATAAAATTCTTAAAGAGAAGTGCATACATTGCATGTTATTGCCATTATCTGATGCCCACGATGTTGAAAATTCCCTGTTCAAGTCATCACTTGACCGTCTCAGTCACATAAGTCATGGACAATTTTGGTTCGGGTTGACAGTGATGCAATCGATTGATGGTAACGGGGTTGATTAGGGTATTACAGACACAATGGTGAAGATGGGAGAGGTGGATAGTGAACACTGAAATGGGAACTAGTGTAGCATTCTAACCACGAGATCTCTTGTTCAATAGTCGCGGGTGTGATCAATGATGGTGGCGAGGTAGGATCTGGTGTTGTGGAGGCAGGAATAAAGAAGCGGGACACTTGCAGTACACTGATATTGAGAAATGGACAAAATACTTACAGTGGGAAGGTATAGTGTAGCCGAGCACAAGCCACGCCTGCCGCTCAAGCCCAGCCAATTCAAACTCTGCTAAGCGGTGCAAGCCACTTTGACACGCCACTCGGCTGACTCTGCTCGTTGCGGGAAACAGGTACTCTGGCAGTGGTGAGCAAAAATAATGGTGCAAAGATGTCCAAAAAAGATATCCCATCCAACTCGGTGCCTTCGTTCAAAGCGTAGATTCGGATTGCGGGGTAGAGTAGAATGCGTGTACTGGCCTTAATTATTATGATTGTATTGGCGTGGTGTGGGATTGAGGGCTGTGGTAATGATTTCCGTCCAACTCATTGAGGAAGTGTTTGGGAGGCTTTCGAACAAAAGGAAGAAACATGGTGTTGCATCAATGAATATAGTTGACTAACTTTGAATTGATTTCGCGGGACACTAGGAGCTGAGATGTAGTTATATTCAACCAGAAATGTGAGAAAACTGGCTCGCCGGAGGAAGTGAAGGGCTCACATGCTCGATGATTACAAAATCATCTCTTCAGCCGGCAAAGTTTGTGGCCTGAGAGACATGAATAGATGTAGGATGATGCCGATGAAGGAGAAAGGCATGGAAGCATGCTGGAGGAGATATTATTGAATCACTTACAGTGGGATGGTTTGGTGTTAAGCGAGCACAAGTCACGCCCAAGCCCAAGCCACGCCCACCCACGCCCGCCAAGCCAAATTCAAACTCCGCTAAGTGGCGCAAGCCATTCGGCCAAGCCAATCGGAGAAGTCTGAGTAGCGAACAATCGCCGACCACTCAGAGCCCTCCAAAGGAGACCAACTATTCCAGTTGTAGTGTTCAGACACACGCACGCGCAGCGCAGAGTATCAAAACATGTCACTGGTCTGTGGATCCACAGCTATCTGGTCTGCATGGTAACACTCACCACCTGCATAAGCCTCCAAAGATAAAATCGTGAACATTCATGTGTTTCTAGTCCACGGAGATCCCCCAAAAAAAGATCCGGCAGTTCCATACTATGACCGGGTCAGAATACTAGATGGAAACATGAGTCAATCATTGCACCCTTGATTATCAACTTTCCCAGAACGGCACCAACAAACGTGTCAGTCATGGGAAGTTCGGCGTATCAAAAAGATGAACAGGTGCGTCCTGGCCGGAGAGTTATTGTTGCTCCACGTGAGATGAGTTAGCATCGCGACAAAAGATGATATCGACGACCGACCATTCCCGTCGCTGTCGTAGAGTGTTTCTGGTTCACCACGGCGGATACGTGTTAAGAAGAAAGGAGGTTCACTGGAGCCATAGAATTCTCGGTCTGCCCAGCCAAGGATATGGATGCGACGCCGGAGGAACCGTCAAGTAGAGTTTTCATCCGTATGTCCTGGACCCACAGGGTGATATGGAGCTGTGTCAATTTTTTGATGTCCCACTAACTTTGGCGTTGCTTCCAGAAGGCTTTACGAAAGGGCGTGGAAATAACAGGTCTGGTTAACCTCCGGAAGAGGTTGAGTCATCCGGAAAATTCTCCGTAGAGCCCGTGTGTTCCATTCCTAAGTTGGGTTCGCTCTGGTTCGCCGCTCTCCCTCCACACGGCCTTGCAACGGATCTGACAGTCGGCGACCCGGCACTGACTTGGAGCGAACGAGTCATACACACTGGCAAAAGTGAATATTCAACTCAGCTGAACATGTTTCCGAAAATGAGTGTTTCGGGTGTAAAACAAATGATGTTGAAAATGTAGCTGAATACAACAATTTCAACCCCATTTATTTCGCATCCGATGATTTTCGGCAACATGTTCAGCTGAGTGGAATATTTATTTTGGGCATACCTAATGATGAGGTGGCAATATAATGTGTCTCCAAGACGGTGATATATATTGCACCTCACAATCGTCCATCACACCACGCTATCCCCCAACGAGCATCGCTCCTACCATGGCCAGTCCCCTCTCCTCCACGCTCGGAATATGGCTTGTAGCCCAACTTCTACAGGCCATGTAAGCTGACTTGCGTTTTCCGTCCAGAAATTTGATTTCTGAGGTTTTCTAGATTATATGGAATGGGTCTTCTCCAAGTCTACTTGTGAGTTTATCGGGACAGATTTTGTCTCCACTGTTTACGCGCTAATCGTGCCACAGGTATTTCATTTGGTATCCGACCGACCGGTGGTTTACAAAGACAGGGGTGAGTTGGCACTGCCCTTCCCTTCCCGCTGTTGAATTGGAATTGACACGACCCCATCTACGCAGGTTATCTTAATCACGTATGTCAACGGCTGCTCTTCACTCGAGGTGATTGGACATCAACGACAGAGTCTTCGAGACGGCCCAAACTGGTCTCTTTTTCGGAGCGTCCTACGAGTTCTTCATTAATGGATTTGGCCAATTTGGACCGAACACCAAGATTCCTTGGTGAGTTGGACGGAGATTATCCGTCCTTGTCGGCGATTGTCATTTATTATGGTTTAGGGAGGCAAAAGCTCAACTTCTCGCACTCGTACAACTCCTAGTCAATATATGCGCCACGAAATCTCTCATCATTATTCCAGACCCTGTCAACCTTCGTCGCCCAAGAATATTTCGCTCACACTTTGTTCTTGAGTGAGACCAGTCCTATTGAATCAATTGTCGACTCAGCGAGCATTGTCTCTAGTCGGGAACCGCAGAATCATCTATCCCCTCTTCGTGGCTCTCTTGGGAGTCGCCAGTCTCGGTACGTGCATCCACGACTTCATTCTCGATGAACGCCATTGATAGACACCTGTCTCGGCCTCCAGGTGCCGGAATCGGTAAGCCGTCGACACGCATTTTGCATCTCACTCACCTTCCCATGCGAATAGCTCAAGCAACAATCTTGTAAGCCGCCAATATTGATAAGGAAGCGAGTTTCACCATAATCTGATCCCAGGTTCACGGTCCAGATATTCGCGGAACTCGGAAAGACATCGGTAAATACAACTTTCTCAACCCATGACAAGTTGGGAATGCTAACGTTATGATTCTGACACTCCAGGCAGCGCTCAATACCCAAGCTGCCACGGCCTTGGCTTGTGATTTCTGCATTACAGTTGGGCTATGTTGGCGGTTAAACACGAGCCGTACAAGCATTCAATCGTATGTCCCATTTCTCCTTTTATGCTTTCTTTACCGCAAGAAGAAAACAAGAAACAGAAACTCACACATCACATCACAGAACGAACAAACTCATCAATTTTTTGATCATGACTTCGATCTAGTGCAGTCCAAATATGATATTAATACGCAAATCACCGTATCATATTATATGAATATCATATTATGCCTTCGGGGGGTCGTATCATATCTGTATCTATTATCAGCGTACCATATTATGCTGTATTACCCTGTATTATAATATATTATAATATATTTTAATACGGCTTTCCAACCACTATTTGATGAGTTTTCGGGCAAAACTCCAGCTCAATCAGTGTCCTTCGCCTCAGTAAGCACCCCTTTGGTTAATCTGGATGTGGATAAAGTGAGAACTTTGAAGTTGAACTGCTCGCCACCAATTTGTTGGCATCACTGGACTTGCCCCTATTCCGGATCAGACCGGAACGATGTAGTTGTGGTCCAATATAGTGAGTATTCAGTATCAGAGAGGTCAGGTAACAGAAAGGTGTGTGAGAGGTATGATTTTGATGTGCCTAGGGTAGTTTTTGTACCGTCCATGATACAAATATAATACACTAATACGGGGACCAGCATATCATATTATATCCATATCATATCATATTATATTTCTCTTGTATTAATATTATCAGGTCTGTCCCAGGCCATATCATATCCGTAGTATCATGAATTTATTAATATTGTATTATCTCGTATCATATTATTGGACAGCACTACTTCGATCAACCGAGGTTTCTTCACGATGTTGTTTGCGATGCTGAATATCATTCTGGTATGTTTGATTCTGGAATGTTGTTTCTTTTTATGATTTGGATAATACAGTGGGTGACTAAGCCAGAGGCGTTTTACTTCCTGATGATGAACACCATGTGCGGGAAATGTACGTGGCGCTCGTTTCCGTCATCCCACTCGGCTCGTGAACTCTCGCACAGTCTACATGAACAGCATGCTCGCTATGTAAGTCCCCACAGTTCAACTCAAGCCATCACTTTCAATTTCAATGACATTGTCGCATAGCCTAAACACCCGGGAACATGCTCACTCGCTCGGTCGAGTGGGAACTCTCGCAAGCGCAAGCTTTGCAATGAACCCGCTGCACGGGTCTAGGGCTAGGATGGAGCCCATTGGAGTCAACGTTACCGTGGCGGAGGAGACTGTTCAGTAAGTGGAATGGGATCCCGTTCGTTCGGTCCTTGATATTCACTGGCTGGTTATAGTGATCGAGTGGAGGATACCAAGTACATAATCACCCGTGAGGGAGGCGGGTTTTGAATTCATTTCGTCGACATGGCCGTGTCCTTATTTGTCGTGTATTGACCTTCGAGTAAAACTGTTTTAGGGGCATTATTTATTCAATATGCCTCCTGGCAGATCGTCGCGATAAAGGCGACCATCATCCCCGTACGCGTGGGGAAAGTGCACGTGCCGGGGCCGAAAAGCAATGTAAGTAATGGGGCGGATGGACATGTGTGATTGTGAGCACGCACCTGAAACTCGCTGGATGTGCGCTGATTACACAATAGCCGTGGCCTGAGAGTGTGCGCTGGGAGTCTGCTAAGCGCACGCTGGGTCCACGATTCATTTTTCGGACGTTTCATACACTGTATTCTAGCGACAAAAATATGTTCAACCTTGGATCCTAAAAATGTGATGTTTCGGGAATTCCTTCCTGCATGTGGCGGTCACTTGCCGACGTTTAAACTGTACAACGATGGGGAATCTGAGTGTGGCACCTCCACTTTGCAACGACCCTTATGGCGCTGATATGGCTCGATTTAATTCTTCTTCGTGCGCAAAGTCCTGTCGTCGACTCGTCGGTGTCTCTTGGCCTTGAGAATTTCGTGTACGTGTTCTCGTTCATTCAAACCAGAGAGCCGGTATTGTAAAACCCTCGACGCGACTGTTGTCAATCACGTGATCGCTTTTGTTCGGAGTTGTGGTATCAAGCCGCACGGTCACCGTTCCGGGTTGAACTGTCTTACCGCCTATCGTCCATGCATTCTAACTATCACTGAACCCCCGCCCCACGCTAATACCGCGCCTGCACAAACGGCATCAGGCGCATCACCGCCTTTCTTATCTTCCCCTCACCTCCACTGGCACGCCCACCGCCGTCCCCCGCTTGTGCCACCCGCGCTGCAGTGCGGCTGCACGCACCCCATCACGATGTTCTGGCCGAGCGTGGGCGAGGGGATGCCCGAGGTTACGCTGCCTGCAAATGCGTGTTAGGGAATTCGAATTAGTTAAAGAGAGTAGTCACCGAGGAGCTCGTTCGTCGCGGGGTCGAATATCTTTGCGCCGTCTAAAACAAGGTGGGTTGGTGAGGAAGAGGGAAGACTCAAGAGGAAGGAGGAAAGACATACGCCGCGTCGGTGCGCCCTCAACCACGAGCCTCACGCGCCGCCTTGGTAGACCCTCCATCGTCGGCCTGAAGGCTGAGATGCGCTCTTATGAAGAATGAAAATCTGTTTGAAAATTTTCAGTTCCTTTATACTTGCCTCGGGGCCGGTCATGTTACGTTAAACGGCAGGGTAGCCGTAAGTAGACATCATCCAACTCGAATTGACAATGAGTCCTTTTGAGCTTGTTAGCCACTCCATCGGGGGGAAAAATTCGAGACCTCAGGCCTGAGGCCTGAGGCCTCAGCGCTCAGCGCTCAGCGCTCCGCGTCAAGCTTCAGGGGAACGCGACGTTACCACTGCCTACCACTGCTGATGGTCATGCAAAAACCGCGCATGTGGCCAGAGCAGAAAAATACTGGAGTGCGGGGACAAGTCCAGAAGAGAGAGAGAGAAAGAAAATTCCAATATTACTACTCCATGCACCGTCCGCTCCGCTCCTTTATCTACCTACACACCGCCGTCAGTTTCCGGTCCGTCCTTATCGTTCCTCTGATCCACTTCCTTCATACAATACGCCCTCCAAGGCCTCCACCTCTCCTCCCCTCGCCTACCCCTCTCCTCCCCTCGCCTACCCCTCCATCAACGCCTGCGCCGCCCGCCGCGCATTCGCGCGCACACTCTCCACCTGCAGCTCCAGGTTCCGTATCTGCTCCCTCGCCTGCCGCAGCTCCGCGCTAAGGCGCGCGTTCTCCTCCGCCAGCGCGCTGTCTCGGCTCTCCGAGGCCAAGGACGATTGCGACACCGACGGCTGCATGGGCGGCGGCGGCGCGAAGGACTGCGCGGGCGAGGGCGCGGCGAAGGACTGCGTGTGGGTTAGCTCCGTGATCTGAAGAGAAGGGGGGGGGAGGGGAAGGAAGACGCACATCGACGCTGCGCTGCCTGTACACGGGCTCCGGGGCGGGCTCGGGGGCGGGGCCGGTGTACGTCCGCGTGGGCGCGGGGGCGGGCTCGGCTTTTGGCTGGGCGGGTGCGGCGGCGGGTGTGGGGGCGGTGGCGGCGGAGGAGAACGAGACGCCGTTGTCGAGGTTGACGAGGCGCAGCTTCACGGGCTTCCCTGAGAAGAACTCGGGCGCGGAGAGGACTGGTTCGGCGCTGGGCGCTGGGGGGAAGATGTCGGCCTGGAAGGAGTCGGCCTGTCGGGGGCGTTAGCGGTCGGGTGAGGGGAGGAGAGATACGAAGAAAGAGAGAGGAGAAGACCGTATTCGTTATGTGGATGTGCTTGCCCAATGGCTTCCCGAGCTCACAGTGCCCAAGAGGAGAAAAGGAAGAAAGACAGGGGCCGGCAGTGCGCCGATGCCCTCAAATCGCCGCGCTCTTCCTCTGATTACGCCCCGCCGCCACGCACCACGATCACGACCACCGCACACTGCCCCCACTGGCCCCTACTGGCCCCCACTGCGCCGGCCTACCCCGTCCGGAACGCCATAGACGAGCTGATTCTCGCCCCTGAAGGGACGGGAGGGCAAGCCACGGGTGTCACGGCGGAACGAGGACGCCGCCATGCAGCGCAGCTGTCCATGGACGCGCAGAGCTCTAGCTGCCCACGATGGTGCCAACACATTCCATCGTCCTCTCCACCACAGAGCCGCGCTCCACGTCACCGCAGCCCCCATCAGACGATAAAGTGCAGCCCCGCGACACAACGTCTCTGTAAGCCTCCTCCCTCGCCGGCGAAGAGGGCGCACACGACTCCGTCCCTGGGCACGCGAACAGTACGAGGGCCTCTTCCAAGGACACGTCACCCCGTCTGCTCATGCCAGCACGCAAGGCATCCCCAAAACGAGTCTCCCCTCTCATCAAAGCAAGGAGCCAAAAAAAAAAATGAAAAAAAAGTCACCACGCACCTTTCGCGGCACGATAAACGCAATCGGCTCCACACCCGTCTGCGCAATCTTGTACGCGCGGGCGATCTCGCAGTCGGCGACGCTGAGCGCGCGGCGGGGGAGGAAGCACATCCCGCGCTGCGGGTCGGAGGACTTGTGCTCCGAGAGCGCGTAGAGCGCGTCCGACTCGTACTCGTAGTAGCGGATGTTGCCGTCCCTGCCAAAATGTAGTCTAGTCAATACCCTGAGACTGGGAAAGCGCAGACGCACCCCTTGCCCGCGAGGAACAGGATGTTGTTGTCGGACCAAAAGGGCATGATCACGCCGGACGACTGGTCGATGACGAGCGTCTTGACGTTCCCGAGCCCGCCCGTCTCCCACACGGAGACCTGCCGGTCGCTCATCTTGCTGAACCCCGTCGTCGCGATGCGGTCGTGGTCCCCCATCCACACGACCCGCGCGCCCTTGATCCCGCCGTGCCCGTCCGCAATGCGCACCGCGTCCCCGCCCGCGCGCGGGTCGAACAGCCGCAGCTTGCGGTCGCGGCACGTCGTCGCGAGGAGCGTGCCCGTCGGGTTGAACGCGAGGCTCTGGATCGCGTCGCCGTGCCCGCCGAGCACCGTCCGCGCGTCTTCCGGCGCGGCGAGGTCCCACAGCTTGACCGTGTGCTCGCCCGACGCGCTCGCGAGCACGTTCTGCGCCGTCGGGTGGAAGAGCACCTGCCCGACCTTGCGCGGCGACGCGTCGATGCGCGCGACGGGGTCGAAGTCCTGCGGGACCCAGCCGTCCGCGCCCCACCCTTCGAACACCGACGGCTCGACCTTCCAGAGCATGACCTTGCCGTCCTCGCCGCCAGAGGCGACGACGCGGTCGTTGTGCGGCGACCAGTCCGTGTCGAGCACGGGGGCGGTGTGGCTGCGCGCCAGCGGGAGGCTGTCCGGGAGCTTGGGCGTCAATCCGGTTGCGGCGAACGGCGATGGTAGGGGCAAGATCGCAAAGGCGCCTCCGCCGGAGGCGTTCCAGTTAATGCTCAGGTATTCCTGTGAGGGTTCGATTAGCGAATATAATCAAGAGTGGATGTGTAGGCACGATACCCCAGATGCAGCGATGACATTCGTGTCCCAGGCACTGTTGGTTACTTTGACGTTCTCGAGTCCGTGCTCCTTCTTTGCTGGCTGGCCGAATACATGCCTGGCAATCGTCAATACTTGAGACAAAGTCAGAGAGCGTGCGCAAAGCCATTCGGGGAATCCAATGGCAATCGATTTTACAAGCCATATATCCCGGTCCCAGATTTTCCAGGGCCATAGAAAGACGCTCCTGACACCAGTTGCGATCCATGAATTCGGAGACACGTCTCTTCGGAATTGCGAGTTTGGGACCAGTTGCCACGAGATCGCCTTTGCGCAAGCTCTCCGTAAATTGGGGGTATGCTCACCGATACTTGGACGCACGAACGAAGCGAGACATGGAGAGGAGATGAGGGCAAGATGAGACAGCGATATGGATGGGCGCTGCTCGTAGCGACGCGGATTGCCTAATCCTTTGGCCCTGTTTGGCTGAGATATCCCAGTTCAAGTTCAACTTAAGCTTCTCAAATTTCGGTCGACACATCTATTCCTCTGTTCTTAAGTCCTTTCAAGGCGCGACGCAGTCACCACGGAGACTATCAAAATCCAGTTCAAGTTTGCACCATTCGTGCATGTCAACCACTCGATTCCATCTTCGACTTGAAGATATGTCCCAACATCTATCATCGAATGAGGTCTTTTACAGACCTATGCTTCACAGACTACATTCAACCCCAGGGCCGAATATAACTTTTCATCCATCCATCGTGGACTTGAACCCGGCCTGACCTCTTGAGATATCGCAACTGAGTTGCCATATCGGCCGGAGTTCAGCCTCGCGGTGATCTAAGAGCGAGACTCAACCTGTGGCGCATATTTTTCAAAGGTCTATCCATCGTTGACCCGAACGTGTACTGTACCGAGCGGTACTTTACAGAGCTTGGCCGCAGGCACGTTGGTCCTCCGCTCGGAACCCAACTAGCTGGGATCGAGTACAGGAGAGAGACCTTCCAGCAATGTTTCAATGGGATTGAGTAAGTAGCGAACGGAACGAGTTAGCATGACTATGGAGTGAGACACCAATTTTACGAGTTGCCTGCAAAGATCAGCTCGAATATGGCCTGAATTTGGCTAACCGGAGCGAAGAAAAATCATCCTGGAACGGAGAAACGTGTCAGATGCAGCGCGGAGGCTTGAACTTCAAGCTCAAGACTCACTTGCGCAAATGCGGAGAATTTCTTGGAGCCGGCAAGGAAACGGGCCAGCGATGGAAGGGATTGAAATTAAAAGAAAGGAACATGAGGTGCATGCTCGTGAAGGAAAGTTGATATGGGTCCATGGCCATGGAGGATCTGATCATGCAACGTCCCTCGGGCATGTTAGTTTAAGAGGGAAGGGTGCAGGGTGAATTCAAAACGTGAAAGCTCAAGGGCCCAGTCAGTATCATTAGATAACGATTGAAGTTCGGAGTCAAATTGATTCGACACGCAACGATGCATGAGCGCACTGACCTCGCGGCGGTTCAAACACATCCTTGCTTCGATCCAAGGATTGAATCCAAAATCTGTGAAGCATGTAGAAACGAATAAAATGAAATGAAAGGACGTACAACTTATAAGCGGGACTTGAAAATGCGATGAAACAACGCGATGCTACCTGGACCAAGATCAGAAATCCTACCCATCCCATTTCCGTTTCCAAGTCTTCCGAATCGCTTCCGTGGCCGGGTCGAAGACAAAGTGCGTGCATGAATTCCCTCCATTGCTAACGAATGCCTGGCAGGAAAGGAATCCTCGGTCTCTGAATCCGAGATCATATTTTGAGTGCCCGAGACTCACACCCACAACTTCGCGCACGAGGGCGGCGGTGCGCGCGAGCCGCAGGCGCACACGCAGGACCGAGCGCGGATTCGCGTTGGTGGTGCGTGTACGCCTCGGGGACGACGCACCGCTCGGATCCGACGCAGCATTGACGTGCGGGAACGCGACGGCGGTGCTCGGGATTCCGCAGCGCCGGAGAGCGCGACCGCGGCGTTAGGACTCATGGGAAGGCGCAGTGTACGCCGACTCGGGTCACTCGTTGGACTGGGAGTTGCGGGCGATCCAGGAGGCAGGAGAGGACTCGCACAGACGAGAGGACGGCAGGGTGGGACCCGGAAGGCGGTGGCGGCTCGGGTGCAGAGGGTCGATGCGGTGTGTTGTCAATTCGAGGGGCGCTCGTCTCGGTCGCAGCAGCATCGTACACGCGGAACGTCTGAGCGAGCGGGGATTCGACTCCTGCGCCCGGGGCTAGAGGGCAGAAGGATGGAAGGAGCGCGGGACGCACCTCCTCAAAGTTGGGCGTTTTGCGCGGCTGCTCGCTCAGGATGATCGCCTGCTGAATCGCGCGGACTCGACTTGCGCGGCACGTAGTCGACGAATTGCGTGCTTCTGGTGCGCCGAGTCCGTGCTGAATCTGACACGTCCGACGCCTCCTGGACGAAAATGCAGCGGGAGACTCTGCATGCGGACGAGCCGAGGAAGACGTCCGCGATGGACGGTACCAGGATCCGCACACGCAGGGCGAGACGCGGATTCGCGCCAGCTGTGGGTGTGCGACTACTTAGACTTATTTGAGCTGGGACCGTCAACGCGCAGATGCACACACCTGCGTACGCGGCGTAAGCGGACAGAGAGAAAAGTGAGGCAGGTTGGGGCACGAACGCTGCGCACTCTAAATCCTCCTTGGTGCGCTTCTCTGCTCTCAGGGCAGACCATCTTGTGAGACCTTGCGTTCTTCGTGGCCGATGGATGGGTCAGACGGCGTGAATGAGATGTGCGAAAAATCTGCACTATTGTTGCTGTGATCAGACGCCTTCAACTACAGGTGGAGAGCGTTGATGGACGAATAGGTGGTTTAAATGGGCAGAAAACTGGAAGAGGCGATGAAGGGAGAGGAAAGGAAAGGACGGCGGTCGGATGGCTTCGGAACACAGGCGCTTATTATACAAATGATGTTGATCAAGGGCGCTTGTCTTGCTTCTTCCCGCCACTTGCCCTCGTTAGCCAAGTGGATCGAGTCTTCGGTTTGTTTGGTCCGCGAAGATACCTATACGCCGGTTCATTCTACCTACAACTCGAAAAGCCAATCGTTAATCTGGTAACTGCTGGTAACTGAAAGTCTGCAACAGACGGCAAAAATTGGGATGCCTTGGAGTTACTTGGAGATGCAATGTAGACCAATCTGCAGTGGTATGTACTCGTTTGACTACCTATTTGTGCACGCGCATACATAAACTGGCAGATCCTCCAAATCCTATGCGAGGAAATCAATGCGGAATAAATGTATTCACCAAGGTATTCAACGAAGCCGGAGCGTAAGTCGGAGGTAACTTTCCTCTGTGAGACATGAGTTGTGTGATACATATGTCAGGGCCATGATAGATGCCTAACTTGCGGTGCTGTGGTTGTATAGGTCGAAAGCTTTTCCCACCAGTGAGTAGCTAACAAACTCAAAAGGAGTAACCATTTGTCGATTCGCTGACTCCCGAATCTTAGTTGAACGTATGACCTGCCACAATGCAAGTGTAAAGGAGCTGCAAATTTTCATACGGATTCCCAGAGTCATCTGTATGTCTCTGAATCGGTTCTCTGTCAATGCCGCTCTCACGTTTTCAGTCTCAACTCGCGCCGCTAGTGCTCCTGCAGTACCAGGGATTAGTCGACACGGACAACATGACCGATGTTAGATGCTCCCCCAACCGGCGAGTGACCTTTCAATCGTGAATTCCAAGAAACAATTTACCAAAACAATACGATGGCACGAATTTAAAGGGTTTCACGGCCGCACCTCGCCAGCATTAATCGATCCGAGAAGCAGACATCGTACCGGCCGTCCACATCCTTTAATTGCTGCCAGGGCATCTGCTTTACTATAAACCCCTTCACCGCGCGCCCAATGCCCCCGCCTAATCAGAAGATTCCTTACAAGCTATCCCTCAAAGTTCACTCGATTTCTGCGACCTCGGCAGAATATAATGGTCCCTAGCGTCTATTCACCCGCGAAGACTTGACGCGTAATATTTTCCATCTACGTCTTAATTTAAGTGGGTACATTTAATTTCGTGCAGATACATTATGTTTGAGCACATACGACGCCTCGGATCTTGTCCAGGAATTGAACTGGCCATGGTCCTGGTAATTCAATGCAGGCTCAGTTTATATTTATTCGGGTTTCTTGCCGGGCGGGGAAGGTCACAATTTTGGTTTGCGCAGGCCAGGCTAGGGACCATTCCATTTTATCAGATGATTAATATCTGCTCATGCAGAGGAAATTTGGGTCAATACGAATCTTCGCTATATATTTCCCTTCCCTTCCTTCGCCCTCGTTGACGGGGAGAGTACAGGTATTGGTTCTATTCATTCACACGGTTATAGGACACCAACGTCTCACCGCCTTTTACGAGACATTCATACCGCAGAGTCCGACCGAAGCGCTTGCTGCAAAGAAATACAATGTCCACCGCTCCTCTTTTATTTTAAGAGGAGTGACACAAATGCAGAATGGTCATGCTGGCTGTGCTCAACAGCAATGAGGGGGTTCCTATTTGTCGGCCAAACCATGGCATCACCGATTGTGGGACCTCAATCAAGGCCGTGGCACATCTTTATTGTTTAACCAAGTGAATCCGTCCTCTCGGCGCTGGCGCTAAATTTTAATTGATGTATAGCAATGATCATCTGCCAGACCCCTCAGAAGTGTCATTCGGAACTGCAGTGGGCACTGCCTTCCAAGGCGGTCTGATTAATTGCTGTTAGATCACAGCCCAAAACGTCGGGGAAAGAATACTTCAGCCAAAGTGTTCAACATTCATATAGATATCTTGGATGTCCAAGGCCATGTGCTGTGAGAGAAGGTAAGGGGTAAAGACAAGCAGACTCGGACGGCCCAAAGATGTTAGATGAATATCAAACAGCTGTTAAGAGAACAATGATGATCATTGACTCCCATCTTTGATTGTCAGAAAGGCAGTTACCACGAATAAGGTATAAAGGGAGGTAGTTTGGTAGCAATCCCACAATTCCCATCGAGATGCGCCGATTCATATCAAAAGTGAAAGCATTCAAGAAGAGATTCAAGAGAGTTCCAGATGTTGAGCCAGTGAGTGCAGTGATCCAAGCTGAGGAAGAATATGGCTCATGTTGGCAGAACATGGTGATATTTAATGAGGTACAGACAATGACCACAGAGGACAACCCAAGTGAAGAGGAAGAACAGCAGACCACAGAAGTGAGCTTTTCCAAATTCAATGGGATTATTCTGGGAAGCTGAGAGACCTGCAGGACACAGTACAGTCACCTGTGGACCCCGATCTTGCTGAGGGTTTTAATACTTTGGCAATGTCCCTCAGGGACCAATATCAAAGATCAGGCAACCTGCAGGATCTGGAGGCAGCACTGGAAAATGGCGAAGCAGCTGTGGCTCACACAGCTGAGGGCCACCCAGATCTTCCTGAGCGGCTTCAGAACTTGGCAGCATTCTTCAGTGATCGATATGAAAGATCAGACAACCTGCAGGACCTTGAGGCAGCACTGGAAAATACTCAAGCAGCTGTGGTACACACACCTGAGGGCCATCCAGATCTTCCCATGTACCTCCAGAACTTGGCAGCATCATTCAGTGAGCGATATCAAAGATTAGGCAACCTGCAGGACCTTGAGGCAGCATTGGAAATGCTCAAGCAGCTGTGGCACACACACCTGAGTGGCATCCAGATCTTCCTGGGCGGCTCCAGAATTTGGCAGTATCCCTCATGGATCAATATCGAAGATCAGGAAACCTGCAGGACCTTGAAGCAACACTGGAAAATGATCAAGCAGCTGTGGCACACACACCTGAGGGCCATCCATATTTTCCTCAGTTGCTCCAGAATTTGGTAGCATCCTTCAGTGAGCGATATCAAAGATCAGGCAACCTGCAGGACCTTGAGGCAGCACTGGAAAATGCTCAAGCAGCTGTGGCACACACACCTGAGGGCCATCCAGATCTTCCTGGGCAGCTCCAGAGGTTGGCAGCGTTCTTCAGTGAGCGATATCAAAGATTAGGAGACCTGCAGGACCTTGACGCAGCACTGGAAAATGGCAAAGCAGCTGTGGCACACACACCTGAGGGCCATCCAGCTCTTCCTGGATGGCTCCAGAACTTGGCAGCATCCTTCAGTGAGCGATATCGAAGATCAGGCAACCTGCAGGACCTCGAGGCAGCACTGGAAAATGCTCAAGCAGCTGTAGCACGCACACCTGAGGGCCATCCAGATCTTCCTAGGCAGCTCCAGAGGTTGGCAATGTTCTTCAGTGAGCGATATCAAAGATTAGGCAACCTGCAGGACCTTGATGCAGCAGTGGAAAATGCTCAAGCAGCAGTGGCACACACACCAAAGGGCCATCCAGATCTTCCTGGGCAGCTCCAGAGCTTGGCAGCATCCTTCAGGAATCGATATCAAAGATCAGGAAACCTGCAGGACCTTGAGGCAGCACTGGAAAATGCTCAGGCAGCTGTGGCACACACACCTGAGGGCCATCTAGATTTTCCTGAGCAGCTCCAGAATTTGGCAGTGTCCTTCAGTGATCGATATCGAAGATTAGGCAACCTGCAGGACCTTGAGGCAGCACTGGGAAATGCTCAGGCAGCTGTGGTACACACACCTGAGCGCCATCCAGATTTTCCTGCACGGCTCCAGACCTTGGCATTATCCTTCAGTGATCAATATCGAAGATCAGGCAACCTGCAGGACCTTGAGGTAGCATTGGAAAATGCTCAAGCAGCTGTGGTACACACACCTGAGGGCCATCCAGATCTTCCCATGTACCTCCAGAACTTGGCAGTGTCCTTCAGTGATCGATATCAAAGATCAGGCAACCTGCAGGACCTTGAGGCAGCACTGGAAAATGCTCAAGCAGCTGTGGCACACACGCCTGAGGGCCATCCAGATCTTCCTAAGCAGCTCCAGAGGTTGGCAGCGTCCTTCAGTGAGCGATATCAAAGATCAGGCAACCAGCAGGATCTTGAGAGAGCACTGAAAAATGGCAAAGCAGCTGTGGCACACACACGTGAGGGCCATCCAGATCTTCCTGGGCGACTCCACATCTTGGCAGTGTCCTTCAGAGATCGATATCAAAGATCAGGCAACCTGCAGGACCTTGAGGCAGCATTGGAAAATGCTCAAGCAGCTGTGGTACACACACCTGAGGGCCATCCAGATCTTCCCATGTACCTCCAGAACTTGGCAGTGTCCTTCAGGGATCAATATCGAAGATCAGGCAACCTGCAGGACCTTGAGAGAGCACTGAAAAATGGCAAAGCAGCTGTGGCACTCACGCCTCAGGACCATCCAGATCTTCCTGGGCAGCTCCAGAATTTGGCAGTGTCCTTTGGAGATCAATATCAAAGATCAGGCAACCTGCAGGACCTTGAGGCAGCACTGGAAAATGCTCAAGCAGCTGTGGCACTCACACCTGAGGGCCATCCAGATCTTCTTGGGCGGCTCCACATCTTGGCATCATCCTTCAGGGATCGATATCAAAGATCAGGCAACCTGCAGGACCTTGAGGCAGCATTGGAAAATGCTCAAGCAGCTGTGGAACACACACCTGAGCGCCATCCAGATCTTCCTGGAAGGCTCCAGAACTTGGGAGCATCCTTCAGGGATCGATATCAAAGATCAGGTGACTTGCAGGACCTTGAGGCAGCACTGGAAAATGTTCAAGCAGCTGTGGCACACACACCTGAGGGCCACCCAGATCTTCCTGAGTGGCTCCAGAGCCTGGCAGCATCCTTCGGGGATCAATATCAAAGATCAGGCAACCTGCAGGATCTTGACAATGCTTTTTACAACTATGGTGCATCATTTAAGAATACTTCTTTGAACCCTGTTAGATCTTGGGAAGCTGCATTGTTGTGGGCCTCTCTGGCTAAGTCACATAAATCCCGCCGAATCCTAGAGGCCTATTCAGCTGCCTTCCATCTATTGCCAGATATCCTTTGGATTGGTACCTCAATCTATGTCCGTCAAGATACAAACAGAAGGATCAATATTGCCCAAGCCACTTCTGATGCTATCAGTGCCTGTATCGATCTGGGCAACCTTTCTCTTGCTATTGAGTTCCTGGAGCAGGGCCTGGGGACATCATTCCAACAACTATTGCAGCTCAAAACCAATGTTGATATCCTCCCACAGGATTATGCGGCACAACTACAGGCCCTTTCTGTGGCACTCTACAGTGGAACTACAGAGAATCCTCAGAAGGTAGCTGCACAAAGGAATGCATTGCTCATAACCATTCGACAGCTTCCTGGCCTCAAGAACTTTTTACTGCCAAGACAATACACAGATCTCCGTCATGCCTCAGAGCAGGGTCCAATTATCATACTGAATTCTCATCCAGACCATTGTGATGCAATTATTCTTCTTAACCCTACATCTAATCCTCTCCACATCAGACTGGATGTTTCAGTGACAAACTTGAAGGCACAAAAGAGTGTCCTCCAAGATTTGCTTCAGAATATCAGGTCCCGGGAATCTCAGATTTCTCGGATCAAGGCCAGACGGGAGGGACTGGAACTAGGCCTCGAAGGCTTATTGGCCTGGATCTGGACATCCATCGTGAAACCAATATATACTGCCTTAGAAGTGGTGAGCTTCTCAATAAATTTCTCTCATCTTCTAAATGATACTGATTGACTTTTAGAACACAATCATTTCAGGCCGATTGTGGTGGGGTCCCACTGGGTACTTTGCAGCACTCCCTCTCCATGCTGCCGATGCTAAGGATCAATTTACACACTCCTATACATCCACCCTTGTCTCTCTTATTGAAGCACGCTCCAGAAAACTATCAGACCAGTTAGCTGTTGGTCTAGTTGGTGTAACACACACTGGTCCTGGACGATACCAAGAACTCCCCGGAGTTCAACAAGAAATTATGAATATCACCTCTCTTGTTAGGGACAAATACCACCTCCAGAGTCTCATTGGAGAACAAGCCACAGTTGATGTTGTCAAGGCCCAGCTCAATAATTGTGCATACATCCACCTCGCCTGTCATGGGACCCAGGACTTGGTTGATCCCCCCAAAAGCTGCCTCCACTTGTATGGGGGCAATCTAGAGTTGGAAACCATTCTCCAGATGCCTCTTCCCAATGCTGAGTTCATATTCCTTGCAGCATGCCAGACAGCCAAAGGAGATCCTGAGCTGGTCAATGAATCCTTTCATTTAGGGGGTGGGTTCATTGCAGCAGGATTTCAGGGAGCCATTGCAACCATGTGGTCCATGTGTGATGAAGATGGACCCATTGTTGCAGAAACTGTGTATAGCCACTTATTTGAAAGCAGTGGACGACCTCGAGCCTCTGATGCTGCAAAAGCACTGCAGCTTGCTGTCAGGAAGCTTCGTGATGCCGGGGTTCCATATGAGCGCTGGGTGCCATTTATTCACTTGGGCATCTAGAGGCAGTAGGTAATAACTCCAGGCCTGTATTTCCATCCTCCTATTTTACTTACTACAGTTTCTCAGTTCTACCAAATACCAGTTTCATTGGAAGCCACTGTTGCTCTCCTCCATACTGGCTTCGGAAGCATAGGATTAGTACTATGTAATGTAATTTTTGTTTCATGTCCCATAGTTTGATTTCTGGCAGAAATTGAAGCATCATTTTACTGACTTCGAAGCCTTTCCCGCTTTCATGTCTGATCCCATATTTTATGTGAATGCAATTTAAGACAATTGGTTCGTGACCGTGGTCATAATTCTCTTCGCACCACCAGTGAGTTACATACTGTATTGCACAGGATCCTTGAGTCCCGGGTGGGTGCCGAACATGACAACACAGGTTTTGTTGGCAATTCAATCCAATCAACTTCCATCTGTCGGAAAAAAGCTGTTCAGCATGCAACGACTTGGTACAGCATGGGGCCTTCGAACGGCATTTGAGCGCTTTGAAGCCGTGGCGGGAGCGACTTCAAACCACTCTCATGCAATTTGAAGGCCCGGTATAAGTATCAAGGTGTCGCATGCCGTTCCCAGGTGTGTGCGGCAATATATGGTATATATATATGAGATGTCTAGGGCCTGCGCTCGATGAAAAGCATGGACAAAATTATTCTATATTATTGACTCGCAGATACATGTCCTCGTCAATACAATTGATAATGTGATACATCCCATCCCTCCCCCCAAAGACCGGAGAGAGCAAGACACCGCGAACTATGTGCTCTAGGGCAAGGAAATGGCAGCTTTTCAGCTCTTTTCAGCGACAATTTCTCATGTATTGGGCTTTGTTGCGACCACGAGCTTCCCCCTCGGGCTCAGTCAGAAATGTGCGTAGTCTCGGATGATGTGCGGCGAGGGATAGGCATTAGGTCGAGGAGATGAGTTGCGGAGGGGCCATGATATTGTGAGGTGGAGCACCGGTGGAGCAAGTGATGTCATGATTTGGGGCACTGCCTATATCAACCATCGCCGTGTAACGCCGTGACTCCACCTCTCTTCCTTTCCTTCAACCACCATCCCCACCACCCCGCGCCGGTGCCCTCCTTCATCTAAAGATATATGCGCCGGCCACTACTCGACGAGCCCTATTCATTCAATTTGGGCAACTTGAAGTAAGTGCTCGACTTGTCGTAGCCATCCCCTTCTGACCCTCCGGAAGTTAGCTAGGATTGATTAGTATCGAGGCTTAGATACACCCTCCCCTTGAGTCTCGTTGGTTCTCTCACTGATGTTCTCTCTCAGTCGGTTGCTCCTCGTTCTCTTCTACCTCAGAGGTACGTTGATTCAACTATTGCTGTCATCCACAGCTCATATTTATACTCAGTGGTTTTACCATATACACTGTGTACTTTTTTGGTATCTTGTCTCCAACACCCAATATAAATATTTTTCTGCCTCTATAATACGTGTGATCACATCAAATGTATGCGAAATATTATTGTCTGCTAATATTTTTGTGTTGTGGTATATGGCTGGGTTTGAGGCCCTTAGAAGTACTGCCATGGTTCCATAGAACCGTCTGACCATACCAGGTCTCGGAACCCTCGACATGGCTTCGGAGTGGTTGCGGGATTCCGGACTGTGCGTTGGAAGCCAGCGGAGGCATGTGAACATGCAATGGCATGGAACACATTCAGCGCCGTTGGAACCCGAACAGGATTTTTCCGACATCCATGTGAGGGGGAGATACACTGGCAAGGACAAGTTGAAATGAAAACAACCGTGAATGAACTTAACTTCTCGCAGCTCTCCAAGTGGATGAGGTCGTTTGAATATGACAATTGCATAGGACTGGACTGTGTGAGAATGAGGCTGGCAAATAATTGTTGAACCAAGTCAAAAGATATGCCCAACAAAGAACCTGAGCGGTTACTGCACCGCAGTGTGTATAATATCGATTGTGCGCACAAGGTATGAGAACATGGCTTTATATGTCAGAACTGGATGTACCTGGTTGTTTCACTTGCATATCAATTCAAAGTCTATCAAACGACCTGACATGATCCTGGATTCGAATTCAACACCTCTTGAACATCGTCCTCTGTGGGAATTCCTGTGAAATCGAACCTAGGCAAATAGACGGGTCAGTATCCACAATGCTCTGGTTGTGAAATGATCTGCTGTCGAACTCAGCCGGTGATAAGCCGTGAAACCAAGTACACATGAATTTTGCGATTTTGCACGATTCAGCGTGTCAACACGCACTGAGAGACCATCAGGGCACTCTGACTGAGTGGTTCAGTCTATTAGCACAAGCTACGAGGTTAACGAGGACTTCTACCGGTACCTTCACAAATGGGGCCACCAGATATCTTAGTTAACTAAGGAAACTTGACGATGGTGGCAGAGAAACTAGGGCATACAAGGCCTAAGGCTGCTTGCTAGGACACAAACAGAATACCAAAGAGGTTGCGAGGTCAAATATACCAAGTGCTGGCAGGCAACAGTGGGAAGAACCCAATTATTCGCGACAAGACTATTTAGACCTGTTTTACCCAAAACTGAGGACGCGTTTGATCACGCATTGGGTCCAGACCGAGTCTGGGGATGACTTGAACAGTAGGACATGATCCAGCCGTTTAGCCGCGAGGATAAACCAGAGAGAGAAAGACAGATTGCGATATTGTGGATGAACCACCAAACCAAACCACAGATTATGGGGTATCATTAGGAAGGTAGAAGAGATGTGCATGAGCTTCAAGACTAATCAGGCCTGGGACAAGAGGCTACAGACGAAGAAGACACTTTCTATCCACTTAATCAGCAATCACATGTGTCGTGTCAAACACCACATGTCCACCATATGTCTCCACAAGACACGACCAATCAGGAGCCAGGGATTAGGATTCAGGTGCCGCGAACCAACGGACATTGTACAGTAATCATCGTGATGTAAACAATAGGGCAGTAGTATAAAAGGGCAGCAGAAGAAGAGGGCAAGCTAGCACATCTAGGGGCGCTGTACACGTTGTGTCAGCCACTGGAACGTCGCTCTGATAGCCGTGGAGGTTAGATTGCATCGAACGATTTATATACCAGACTCAGAATCAGAACACGGCAATTGATAGAACACGGCAATAGTCAGAACACGGCAAACAGACCCAGAACATTGATCAGAACACTGAAACCGTCGAAAGACACAAAAAGCGCAGACTTAACGGTCTTAAAACCTACCCTATACTGTCTCCTTGACGTCCTAGACGTTACTTGTCCAATACAGCTTGACTTGACCAGTCAAACCTTGCAAAAGCGCGAGCGACCCTTAGTTAACTAAGTGATCGACCGAGAAACCAGCTGCTATCAAGTCTAATACTTGACTTACACCCCCGAACTTGCACTCTGACTCTGTCTATTGAGGGGTTAGTTGTTGATAGTGTTGTGTGTTGTGTGTGGTTTAGAGTTCATAGCTCTGCTGCATTAGCATTTCGCATTTCGCATTCACACATACCTGAGAGTTAGCGTTTTCATCTGGAGCCCACCGCGAGGGGTAGATAGCTTAAATTGCTCGAATCGAACGTCGGGTCCCAAAGTTTCTTTGGACCAACCAAGCTAGCAAGAAAGTTGTCCCTGCATTGTTATTCATAACACCCTGCACAAAAACCCGAGTTATTACAACTCAAAGCAAGTCTCTCCTTCGTCATAACGGCGAGGAAAGGCAAAGACAAAAGAACTTCTGAAGAAGTTCATTCAGGATCAGGGTCACAAGCCAGCTCCAGTTGGGTTAAACCTCCTCCTAGACAAACTCGCGCATCGCAACGAGCAGGAACTATTCCTCCTCTTCTACACGAAAAACGCCCTTCTCCGGCTGATAAAGCCAGAGAAAAAGCTGCATCTGCTACCAGGCAAAGACAAGGCGCATATCAGGAGTTACTATCTGAAAACGCTACAAGTGGATCTAGACTCGAACCTATTTCCCCAAACACCGTTGAAGAGCCAGTTTCC
>JARJLG010000345.1:0-59331 GCA_029448575.1 Mycena maculata
GATGCTGCGCAGCAGAGAAGCTCACCCAGACGACGGCAGCCCCAGAACCCAGTGAGCGCTGAAGACCAGGACGCTGCCCCGCGCGGGGAGTTGAGGTCGAGCGTGGCACAATAAGCACGGAGATGCAGCTTGGTGACGGGGCCACGGGGCGGGCGTTTGAACTTGACACCGCCCTTCTCTGCTGCTTTCTTGAGCGCAGGGACGAGCCCATCATTTCCGTACCAGGGCGCATCGTTGAACAGGTGCCAGAGCTGCAGCCCGTTCAACCAGTTGCGGACACACGCGCCCGAGCAGGTGCCGATGGCGTCGGCGACGAAGGCGGCAAGGAGGGTAGCGGTCGGCGGGCATGCGTGTGTGCTCCGAGATGCCCTCTCGATCGCAGAACTCGGTGAAGCGGAGTGGGCCCGCGCCGTAAGTCTCCCTCGTGTCGGGCGCATGCGTCAGGAGCAGGCCCTGGAAGACCTTCACTTGCAACGCCGTCGAGATGCCTGCAGAGGTCATCGCGGCGTGCAACTCCTCGGAGTACGGTGTCGTCCAGAGAAGGACACGGCGGTCGGCAGGAACGAGCGGGCGGTACGCGCTGCACGCTATCCTCTTCTCAGGGGGTGGTTGACGCACGCGTTTGGCGTCCAGCACAAGCGCCGCCGCCTCGCGCACCTCAACTAGTGTGGAACGGGGGTCTAGGGCCGCGCCACGTGAGACTAGACGAGCTGTGAAGCGGGATAGGTGGGGCGCAGGGAGCGGGGGGTGGGGCGGCGGCGATGACGTGGCGAGCGCGGTAGGCACGGGACGAGGGGGGGACGAATGCCTGTGAGAGCTGCGTCAGCAAGCGCCATGAGCACACGATGTGCGACGTACGGGGACGGGTAGGGAGCGAGTCGCGCACACTTGGGTGCGGTGTTCTCCGAGACGGATGAGCGAGCGGGCCGAGCAACGAGCAATGACCCCAGCGGGTCGAGTGCGGAAAGGGCGGAAGAGATGAGGTTACGCGATGCAACGGGAGGGGTAGGAGTCAGCAGGACAAGGATTATGGACGGAACGGGACGGGCGGGGCACGGGCCAGGGGCCGGGGGACGAGACGAGACGACGGACGAGGCGAGTGCGACAAGCGGGTCGCACTGCAGGCGCGCGAACACAATCGAATCAGGCGCGGAGCTCATCCACGAACACGTGGCGTAGCTCGGCAGGTAGCTCGAACCTACGCTTGAGGCGGTTGTGGTTGTGGGTGTGGGATGCGGGTTTGCCGCGAGAAGGGGCGTCAGCGAGGTTATCAGCGGAAGCAACCCAGACAATCTCAGGGGTAATTCCCAATCCCGACGTGATGGCAAACGCGCGACGTGCGCAAAGGTTGAGACCCAAATTAGGGGATCGCCCCTTACTGTGGATGCCAATCGCACCCTTGTTGTCGGAACGGACAAGGACGTAGAGGTCGTGGAACCCGAGTTGTTCCAGGAAGAGGTATAGGACCTCGATGGCGACAGCCTCAAGCCAGCAAATGTCGTGCCCAGGCATGAGCGACTTCCAGTCGGTCTTGAGACGAAGAGCGTACCAAAGGTCGCCGACAACAATAGCCAAGCCCCACGAGGTGCTGGCATCCACGTAAATACCGAAGTCGTGCAAGCGTCCGAGCGGCTGTAGCTCGTGGGAGAACGACGTGTCCGATAACACGCTCTCCCACCAAGCGAGTGTATCCTTCGCGCTGCCAGAAAGCCAACGTTGCTGGAACGTGTTTCCGAAGTCTGCCATGGCGTTGGAGAAGACGGCGAGGCGCGAACGGCCCTCACGGTAGACGAAGCAGATGTGGCACAGCGTGCCATGCAACTCCTGCACATCGAGCAAGCAGAATTTGCGGTGCGCTCGTGCTCCGGCGAGCATGTTGCGCACGCGTGTGAGGTATTTCTCCCGCTTCTCAACCGGCAGCGAAACCCGACGACGAGGGAGATCCCAGAGCAGGCCCAGGAAGATGATGAGCTGCGTGAACGCAAGCCCAGTCTTAACGGGGTGCCACGGGACGCGCAGTGAAACGATGGGGGCGAGAATCGACTGACGGTCGAAACGGAAGGAAGCTGCGTCGCCGGTGCAGGACGAGGACAAGGACAAGGGGAAGCGTACCACGGGACAGTCGTCCTCATACTTGAGAACCTTGGCGTCGCTGCCCAACTCCGCTTGCCAGATGTCGACCATGGCATTGCAGATTTGCCCCGCGTTGCTGCTGGCAGACGCGGTGCCGAACGGGAAACAGTGATCAAGGTAGAAGCTGCCCTCGAAATGGACGACGAGGAATGGCTTGTGCGCGGGAAGCACGGGGCAAGTCCTATGAAAGGACTTGATGTCGAAAGCGCAAGCTTCTGAGCCCTCGGGGGCGGAGGCGACCTGGACGGGACGGGACGGTGTCAGTCGCGCGAATGAAACGTGGGTACGGGACGGGACGGCAGCGGGACGCGCTGAGAGGGGGACGACGACCCTCTAAAGTGATGATAGCGAGGCAGATGCATGGGTCGAGCCCAAGACCGCCCGCGGACGACAGCGCCGGTGCGCGTGAGGTGTGGACAAAAACAGCGCAAAACGTGCCCCGCCGAGCACCCGGCCTGTGGTGGAGCGCGGGCGCAAACGACGAGGTGGACGAGGGGAAAAAGAGAGAGAGATTGAAAGACTCACCAGGTCGGCCATTTTAGATCGCATGTCGAAGCGCGTTGGAAAATCTTCCTTGTCGATGTAGTCGTTGATCGCTGAGATGCCCGCCCTCGGGTCACCCTTCGACAGGTTTCTGCAAACCCTCTTCTTCGCGTCCAGGCCCGGGCCTTGGTCGCTCGACGCCACGATGAGTGGGGACGCGAAGAACGGGCCGCGACAAACCAGCTCCATCTCCTCACGAGCGAAGGGGCCGTCCATGCGACCGGCAGCGAGCTCAGTTTGGATGTACTCGAGCGTTGACTCACGCTCAATCGTCGCGGAGGGATGGTTTGGGATGATGACGGTGGAGGAAAGGACGGGAAGACGGCCGAGAGGGAAACCTTCAGTGAGATTGCGGACAAGATCTGGATAGGCGGCTGACAGACTATGTTTTTCCAAGAGGTCCCTGAAGGTGACGGCGCCGTAGGGTTGCACGATGCGGTCCAAGAAGGAAGAAAACGCTTCACCGAGCCCCACGAGGGGTGGGCGGGCGTGCACAAACGGGCGCAGGTCAACGTAAAGTAGAGATTTCAGGGATGCAGTAGTGATGTGCTCAAGAAATTGCGCTTCCAGGGCGCGTTCAGGGACGGAAGGCTCCGGCGTGCACACGAGTGCAACCGGCATCGCGGGTGAGGGCGGCGTGCTCCCCGCCGCAAAGCGAGCAGACGTGGACGCGGGCATCGCCGTGGTCTCCCGAGCACTTCTTCCCGATGTTGTATGAGATGCAGAGGGTCTTGGCCGTGGGGCCCCGAAAGGACTGCACGGTGCGAAGGTCCTTCTCCACCACCTTCGCGAAGTGCGCATCGCCCGACGCGAAGTTGGTGGAAGCCGATGGGTGCTGGAACGCACTGTGGGGGCCAGTGCAGATGATACAGACGAGGGGGGTGCGTTCGCGCGCGACGGAGCCCTCCCGCGATGCAGGCGTCGAGCTGCGCTCCCGCCCCCCGCGCCCGTTTCCCGTGCGGGCCTGCTTCGAGCTTCCCGCGCCCCCCTCGTCCGGCGAGGAGCGCTTGAGAGCGTTCACCACGGCGGGAAGGCCGATGGTGGGGAAGGTCGGGGTCGCCGGGTTCGCTTGGCGGTAGGTAGCAATCGCGACGTTGATGCGAGTATCGTGATAGCTGCGATCGTAGAGGCCGCCGCGAAAGATCTCCGATCTGAGCTCGCGCTCGACTCCGTACCACACCGGCAGCATCTCCACGTCCTCGTACTGGGGGAGCTTTGCGAAATGTAGGATGTGCTGTGCGAACTCGGAAGCGTGACCAAGGAGGGGATCACCGGGGACGACGGCCGGGCAGAGAACGGTGAAGGAGTCGAGCATGTTCTTGGCTGCCTGCCTCCACAGGCCCGGAGTGAGCACGGCCATCTCGTCGCCGCCGAAAATCTCCGCGAGCTTCACCACGTCCACCACGGAGACCTGCTGGGGCGCGACGAGCGCCGACGCTTGCTCGGCCGTGATAGTGCGCGTGGGGATCATGTGGGGGTTGTCCGTGGCATGCTTGATATATTTGTCTGCCCACCAATGAAACGGGAAGTAGATCTTGTGGTGCAATGATAGGTGGTAGACGGGAGGGATGACGATGCCCGTCGCGTCGTACGACGACATGGAGTGCGGATTGGGGAGGGTCAGCGTGCCAAAGATCGGACGGACGGCCTTGGTTTTTTCTGCCGCAAGCGCGACGCGCTCCGCCTCGTGCTTGTCCTTGTCCGACTCACGCGACTCCTGGACCTTCATACGTTGGGAACCGATCCACAGAATCATGAACTGGGGGAGGGGGCCGACGGCGGTGCAGACGTCTCTGTCGGCGACCATGAGACGACAGTCTTCCTCCTTGTATTCGTAGAAGGCAAGAAGGGGCTCGCCAACGTCCTGCCCGGCGGCGAGAGTCCCCGCGTCCTTCGCCTCGCTATACGCGCGTGTCAGTTTGACACTGGCCTTATTCTTCTTCTCCCTAGACAGATTCTCTGTGTTGGTTTCCTCCAGATCGAACGAAGAAGGGGAGGAGATGTCCACCGGACGCGACATGTAGGCCTCGAAGTCAAAATCATCTCCCAGAGGAAGAGGAACACCAGCACGGGAGTTAGGGGGCATGGTTGGGACGAGTGGCGGCAAAAAAAAACGGCGCTGGAGGGCGAGGAAAGGCGTGAAGAGGTTTTTGCTGGGTCGACACGACGTGGCAAGGGGACGGAGCCGAATGTGGCAGTGTAGATTGATCATATTCTAATCTACACACGACTCGGAATGCGACAGCCGCAGATCATCTCTGCGCTTCTCCGCCTGTCTTGGCTTCCACTCAGGCCGGCTCGCAAGCTCGCCTTGCCTGAGCTCGCAACATGTTTTAGGCCAATGAGGGATTTTTGCTATTGGTTCGGAAAATGCCGGACCAATAGCAAAAATCCCTCATTGGCCTAAAACATGTACTTTACAATGTGCTTTTATGTACCGTCAATACCCCAAAAATCAAATATGGTTGATTTGGCACCTGATTGATGTTCTTTTCAGACACCTTTCTTACATGGTGAATAAGATAGAAATCAATCAAGTCGAAAAGACCTATGAATTCTAGTTGTGTCTGTAATCCTTTCTTACTTCATTGAATCTCGCTAAATCAATCAAGATATATTAGACTACAAATACACATTCTTTCCATACGTCTTTTAAGCGACCTTAAAAGGTTCCCATCCTGGGTGTGTTGGCTCCAGTTTTTTGCGGAATCCTTTTTTATACTGGTAGGCTACACCTATTTAAAAAATCTAAGGGATATGGGAAGAGGAAGCATTTCCGATTTGGTTGCCGGTCCATCAGACTCAGAGGGATTTTTGAAATTGTCCATGTTCTGCCATCCCACCTCAACCTGGACCTCCGGAAAAATTTGAGGGGTTGTATGCAGTAAATATAACACCTTCTGTCCCCTTGATTTTTTTTTTCCGGGGCGGGGCCATCGCGCTCTGGAGAAAAGTGGTGAACTGTCACGGAGAGTCACAGTGAATCAATTTGTCACGCTTTTGATTACTTCCCTCCAGAAGGCGATGGCCCCGCCCCGGAAAAAAAAATCTGAAGGGACAGAAGGTGTTATATTTCCTACATACGACCCCTCAATTTTTTCCCGAGGTCCAGGTTGAGGTGGGATGGCAGAACATGGACACTTTCAAAAATCCCTCTGAGTTTGATGGACCGGCAACCAAATCGGAAAAGCTTCCTCTTCCCATATCCCTTAGGTTTTTTACATAGGTGTAGTCTACCAGTATGACAAAGGATCCTGCAAAAAACCGGAGCCAAAAAGCTAGAGGGACGGGAGAGAAAAAAGAAATCCAGACCCATTGTGCAAATCCAGACCCGTTGGGCAAAATAGTCGTACGGAAACGGCCAAAATCGGGATTTCAGGATCGGACCTTAGGCTATGCCACTTGCCTGACGTGACACGCGAGGGGTGCATCGTCCTTCAGGATTTTAGTTCTCGTGCCCTCTTGGTTGTTTTGAGACCTGGGACCGACTCGGAATCGTACCAGGAACCAATATCCTACATACACGAAGACGTCACTAAGGAAACAAGGAAGGGAGTGTAACCAGCGGTGACCGAGCGTGTAAATACATACAGTCCAATTACATTTAAGAAATATTAAAGGTCCCAACAAGCCATACTCGCGAGATAGCTCGCTCCGAGGGTCTATCCATCTGTAACCGTACAGAGCTCACCACCGTCCTGCGAGGCGGCCTGCGCCCCACACGAACCCGCCGCCACCCACGGGCAGGAGCAGCACCCACACGCCCACGTCCCACACGACGCGCTTGCGGAACTGCCGCTTCTGCAGCGCGCGCTCCTTGCGCTGCAGCAGCTCGTCCGCCGCGGCCGGCAGGGGCTCGTGCACGTGCGGATTTGGCGTCGAGGGCATCTGCGGCATGATGATCGACAAGGGCCGCTTGAAGAAGTGCGTCGTAATGTGGACGAGGGCGGGCAGGAAGAAGGTGCTGGCGCAGGCACTCGCGATGAGAACGTCGCTTAAGATACGTGCAATACGTGTAGGGACGAGGGAGAGGACGATCGCGAGGGTGAAGGTGAGGTACTTGGACAGCGGGATGGTCGTGGCGTGGCGGATGCGCTCAGGGATGGGGAGGGACGGGGTGGTGACGAGCACGGACGGGATGGCGAGCAGCAGGGTCAGTGAGTTGAAGATCGTAATGGCCGGCTGGAGGCGCAGCAGCGGAGGGTCCTGCAGCTACGGTGAATCAAGATAAATTGAGTGGGGGAGAAAATAATTGTGCGTACAATAACAACATTCATATGCGCGGTGAAAAAGACGAGAGGCAGGGTGAAGCACACGGCAACAACCACCGACATGGTGGACAGAGTTCTAAAGGAGCGGGACAGCGAGCTCTTCGAGAGTGCTGCTGGAGGGGCGCCAGCTTTTAAGGAGGCGTAGAGAGGGAGTGTGGAGGACGACGTAAAGGCAAACGCCGTCGTAGCTGCGAAATACCTCATCGATGACGGTCCCAACATGAAGGGGTACTATACGCACTTAAGCCTTGCCAAAAGGTTCCCATTCTGAGCCAGCCGGGGTTGATTTCTAGCGTCCCGTTTGCATGGGCAACGGCGACACAGAGAAACCAGATTATGTAGGTTGCGATAGAAGCCCAAGTCACGTATACGATGCGTCTTGAACTCAGAGATTGGGCAGAGACCAGTGGGAGCAGTGCAGATGCAAATACCACTGTCAGGACTGGACGCGGTGGGAGGGGCAGGTCCGCGGGGAGGAGGGGCAGGATGATGTGGACGGACTCTGTGACAGCCGAATGAACAGACGTCTTTTCGAAAGGGCGAGAAACTTACCTCGAAGGTAGATGACGGACAACAGGAGTCGCAATGACCCGGTTCCACCACGCACAATATTCCGGAGCCAGGTCCGTCGGCCTTCCTTTCCACGGCCCAGCGCAAAGGCATCCAAGATTATGTCCTCCAGGTCGGCTTTGCGCATGTAGCGGGCGAGCATGTACCATATCTGCCTTTGAGGGAATATGTGAAATGCAATTTCATGTATATAGCGATTGAAGCCACCTTGAAAAGGCGGACAAGACCGCAAAGACGAACAAGGGGAGTATGCCATACTCAAGAGGTAGCTGGGTGTTTGGCAAGAGCAATGCACCGAGCTTGAGATATGGGGAGAGCAGGTAAAGAAAGACGAGTGACGGTGCCATGGGGGGGCTAAAGTGCCGGCGAATTTCGAATTCAGGACTTTCGGGAATGTCCTCATCGTCGTCCGGGAAGTCAAAGGGGGAAGCAGGTTCTTCATCGTCGTGCACAAGGATGAGGGAAGTCGACGAATTATAATTTGAGAGAATTGGCGAGGACTCCCCGGACGAGCTTCCCGTCGAGAGACGACGGGGGAGGTCCATGGGGGGGAAGAGATGAGAGTAAGAAGCAGGGCACAAGTCGGCTTTTCGGCTGATCCAATTCCCACGCGTCCTGCGTAACTTGGAACATGGGGAATACTCAGTCGGGTTCGACACTAACCCGCACTACCGCTGCACTCGATTCCTTCGTTGCGGAACTGGGCGCCGATGTCATCTATGAGAAGAGGTCCGTCCGTGTCCGCGTCTTCGTCTCTCAATAACACACCCCTCAGTCTTGGTTCTGCACGGTTCCTCAAGACTGTGAAATCCCGCCACCACAACGGGTATATGGTCATTAAAATATTCATCAAGCCGGACCCTGGGTTGTCCTTGAGAAACTATCACCGGAGGCTGAAAGGTGGCCTATTTCCCCAGTGCCCCAAGTCTCTCTGACTAGTCGCAGGTGACCGGGAGGCCTTGATGGACATTGCCAATGTCTACAACTACCAGTCGTTCATAGAGACCGACAAGGCGGGGTATATCATCAGGCAGTGGATCGCGAGCAACCTCTACGACCGTATCAGGTGTGCCGCGGTGTCTCTTGTATAATCCCCGTCTTATGCCACACAGCACACGCCCGTTCTTGAGTATGATCGAGAAGAAATGGATCGCATTTCAACTTCTGAACGCGCTTCGTGACGCGCGGAACCGCAAGGTTTCTCATGGAGACATCAAGTCGGAGAACATCCTCGTTACCTCCTGGAACTGGGTGTACCTGTCCGACTTTGCCTCGTACAAACCCACTTATCTGCCCCTCGATGACCCCTCCGACTTTTCGTTCTTCTTTGATACGTCCGGTCGGCGCACTTGCTACATCGCTCCAGAACGATTCTATACGGCCGCGAACAACCCGGAGATCAGTGCAAAGAAATCGAAGATTGCGATGGACGAGAACGAGGGAAAGCGGGACGGGAAGGTTACTGAGTCCATGGACTGTTTCAGTGCTGGCTGTGTCATCGCGGAGCTTTTCTTGGAGGGCGCGCCGCTCTTCACCCTTAGCCAGCTCTTCAAGTACAGAGAGGGCGAATACAACGTCGACGGCCATCTGGGTGCCATTGAGGACGAGGGTGTTCGGGTGAGCGGCGATATCTTTGTTGGTTTCCGCGAACCATCCTTATTCTGGGCAGTAGACTGTTATCAGGCAGATGATCAACCTCGAGCCAACGGCGCGCCCGACGTTCGACACGCTTTTGCACACGTCGCGCGGAACAATGTTCCCCGAGTCGTTCTACTCGTTCCTCCACAATTACGTCTCCTCAATCAACGACCTTCCTTCCAACCCACCATTTTTCACTACGACTGCCCCGCCAACCGCAGCGACAGCAGCCACGCCGGCCTCCATTACGCCGTCGATATCCGGTTCGACCATCAGACCAGCCTCCTCCTTGGGTCTGAATCCTATGGGGATTCCTGGTACAGAGACGCTACCGGACGCTTTCCCGAGCGATTCCGACCACAGGATGGAGAGAATCTGGTCCGACTACGAAAGTGTCGAACCGTATCTCGTCTCTGATACCGTAGAAGAGACCGTCATGGATGTCAAGGTCGAGTACAATTCATCAACGAGCATGTCCAGGCCTTTTCAGGTCAGATACAATCACTGTACCTTGTCCCTTCAACTCATGCTAATGAAGGATATCCTCCCTGTCGAGCTACACATTCCCAACCGCGATTCAAAACTTCGCGGCGCTCTTCATTCAGGCCCGCGGGCCGCGGAAGGTAGTCGTTATCGTTTGTTCTTGACACCACGTCTGAAGTCGTTTGCAGACGGGCCCGCTCTTATCATTCTGGCCCTGGTGACGGCTAATATACGCAATTGTTCTTTGCCCAGCTCCAAAGTCCGGGCATTAGATGTCTTCCTGGCGCTGTCCTGTCACCTCACGGATGAAGCCAAACTAGACCGCATGGTCCCGTACATCGTGGAACTCCTGCACGATGAATCTGCGACCGTCCGTTCTGCGGCCATGCGGACAATGATCCAGGTGGTGAGCCGGTTCTGTTCTCTCTCCTTGATTCGAGTTTTTGAAAGCGCGTCTGATAGCTCATGATGGTAACCGTCATAACCCCGTCGAACGCCTCTATTTTCCCGGAGTATATCATCCCCAATATCAAGTACGTTGTTCAGGACCCTGAGGTTTCGGTCCGGTGTACATATGCGCAATGCATCGTCCAATTGGCGGACACGGCCGTGAGATACTTGGAGATGGGTCAAGCACTGAAGGCGCACGGAACCTTCAAGCTGTCCCCCGAGGCGCAAGAGTACGATCACGGGCGCTTCGAGGTAGTTGTTCACTTGACCATGATTGGTAGTCTTACTGAATCGTCTGGTAGCTCACGTACGAGGCCAGCATGCAAGATCTGCAGACCAGCATCCAGGAGCATCTCTCGGCTCTCTTAATGGACCCGTCAAGCGTTGTCAAACGGGCTGTCCTTCATGATATATCGTCTCTGTGTATATTCCTGGGGCGGCAAAAGACTAACGACGTGCTGCTGAGCCATATGATCACGTATCTCAATGACCGCGACTGGCTCTTGCGCCACGCATTTTTTGAGAGCATTGTAGACGTCGCGGCTTGTGCTGGCGGAAGGAGTCTGGAGGAGTACATTCTGCCGCTCATGATACAAGCTTTATCCGGTGGGCCTTATGTCATCTTTTGCGATGTACCCTTTTATTCGCTTGGTGTTAGATGTGGAAGAGACTGTCGTTGCAAAAGTGCTGGCATCATTGACCAGTTTATGCGAACTCGGCCTGTTCCAGAAGATGCGGATTTGGGAGCTGATGAGCGCAACTCTCGGCTTCTTGTATCATCCGAATATGTGGATACGCCAAGGTGGCCATTTCGCCTCCCATGAAGACCATCGTCGTTTAACACATCTTATAAGGCGCCGCTGCATTTATCGCATCTGCTGCGTCGCATCTACCTCCCAGCGATGTTTGGTGTATCCTCTACCCTTCCCTTCGCCATTTTTTGAAGTCGGACGTCATTGTAATCGATGAGCAGAGCTTACTGGCTGCCGTGAAAACTCCGGTATCTATGCCTTCCAGCTCTTTCGTTCTGTATAACCCCGAACTGATTTTGTTTCAGCTTTCTAGGCAGGTTTTCGATGCTGCAGTGCAATGGGCGATGAAAGCAGAGAAAAGCACGTTCTGGCGAGGGCAACGTCGGATCACGTCCAAGACCGAGTCTCCTCGAGAAAGCGTCGTGTCGCTTCGGAAAACGGGTACTATATCAAGAAACCCCAAGTCGGATGAGTCAGCACGATTTCGTAACACCTGCGGATTAAATAAATTTTCTGATTTTTTCTGTTGTAGAGATGAAGCCCAACTAACCAAATTACAGCAGCTTGGCATGACTTCTACTGAAGAAACCAAACTTCTCGCAATGAGGGACTATATCCTGAAGCTCGCCAACGCTATATCCAGGTTCGTTCCCATAAGCCGGTCACTTTCTCTCCGCTCTGACAATGGATCAGTTTCGCATCGCGCTTGAGCTTCGAACAAGAAGCAGAGAAGAACCTCAAGACTATCGGCGACGTCGAGCTCCCCAAACTCGGCGTGGTGCCGCAAACTGTGTTCCTCAAGACACGGTCCAATGACTTGAGCACACCTCGTACTTCTCGTTTCCCGCATGTTCGCAAATCATCGACATTGGGGACACCACTGTTAAGCCCGGGCATGGGGAGTCGCGTGTCCAGTGTTGGTCATGCCGGTGCTCCCTTTGAAGACCTCCGCCGGAGACTCGCCACGATCAATGCCTCGAGCTCGTCCATTGCGCTCTCTCATACTCCTCCCCGCGAGCCCCGGAGCACTCTCTCTCCGATCGCAGCGACGCCCAGCTTCCCTACCGGGATTTCCTCCCCTGTAGAGCGCCCTGTCAGTCCGACCGACTCCGTCGTGTCTACTGCAAATTCGACGACATTCCGGCCCCTCAGTCGCATGCAATTCACTGGCGCAGATGGTCAGAAAGCCGCCCCGGCAATCGGATCGTCGAAAACGAATGCCGTGGGGCTCCTCGATTCGAGAGCACAACTCCGTTCCGATGGATCCCCGGAGCGTTCTGGCCGTTCTTCACCGATGTCAATGTCGACGACCATTCGGGGTCCGCTCCGACAGCGCATCCCTTCGTTGCCGCCCATTTCTACCTACGGTATGTCCGAATCTTGTACGACTTGATGTTCATTGATCGAAACTTTTCAGATGGCCAAGAAGCTGGGATCAGCAATTTGCTGGAGAATCTGTACCTTGACAACAATCGCGAGCTGCAACACGATTTCGGACCCAAGGTCCACGAAGGTCCTGTCAGGAGGAGAAATGCGGTCAGACACACTTTTGCTCCCCGGGATGGGACTACTCGTCAAACGGAAGCTACCCTGGTCGCGCATTTGACCTCGCACTCGGATGCAATTACGAGTCTCGCCGTTTCCCCAGACCATATGTTCTTTGTCTCGGCCTCCGACGACAAAACAGTTAAAGTTTGGGATACTGCACGGCTTGAACGGAACGTTACCAGCAAGCCTAGACATACGTATGGCCAGCATCACGCGCAAGTGAAATGTGTCTGCATGTTAGAGGGCGTACATTGCTTTGCCAGTGCGGCCGATGACGGGAGCTTGCATGTTGTTCGAGTCCATGTTACGCAGGGCGGTGCACTACCGAAGTATAACAAGCTGCAAGTTATACGAGGCCATCAAGTTGATCACTACCGCGAAGGCGAGTATATCACATGCATGGCTCACTATAACACTGGTAAGTTTCTCGACATGAGCTCGAACTGAATTGACGTCCCTCCTTTCGTAAGAAACCGCTTCAAATCTCGTTTACGCCACCACACACTCGATCATAACAATTCTCGACTTGCGGACAATGCGAGTAGTCCAGACTATGGAAAACCCACGCCATTATGGTCCCATTACATGTCTTTGCATTGATCGCAAGCGGTCGTGGATCGTTGTGGGTACTTCAACGGGTGTCCTGACCCTTTGGGATCGGCGCTTCGGCCTACTCCTCAAAAGCTGGCATGTGGGTGTCGCTTCGACGGGTAGATTCGTCCGGATCCATCAGTGCGTTGTCCATCCTTCGAAAGGGCGTGGGAAGTGGGTGATGGTCACGGTGGAGGCCTCGAAACGGACGACGGACCGCACAGTCACCAATCTCGTTGAGGTCTGGGACATCGAAAAGGCCGTCCTCGTGGAGACATTTATCACACGAACTTCTGGCGAAACTGAGCCGCTCCCCGAACCATACGAGCTCACCGGGGTCGACGCCGACATAAGTCCAGCCGCTGCTATTGCTGCTCTCGTACACTCGAGGCAAAGCGCTGTGGATGCGGCAGGAAAACGCCCGAGACCATCGTCGCAGAGCACATTTCAAGATGAGCTGCTTCCTCCGCCGGCACCGGACGTTCGTGCTTTGGTTGTCGGTCTCGATTTCGGCGGCCCGACGGGCGTGCATAGATCCGATATGGCCGATGCTGGCCCCGACTCCGCACATGGGCGCAGAGGTTTCATGGTCACAGGATCGGAGGATCGCAAACTTCGACTTTGGGATCTGAGTAAGCTGGAACGTACGACGGTGTTGAGTGGTCTCGAATCAGAAAATGAAAGACCCTCGTTCAGGTACGATTTGTCTTTACTCTAAAGTAGCTTCTGATGTCTCTTTACAGTTCCTCTTCCTCGAGTACAGCTTCTACCTACATGGAAACATGGCCCAGCTCATCTGCATCCGGCGGTCAAAGCAACCGGCCCGCGCAACGGATGTCCCTTATCACACATAACCAGCAGAATTTATTGAAGTCGCATCAAGACGTTATCACAGCTCTCGCTTGCATAGATTCTCCATTTCGCGGCGGAATTGTGAGCGGAGATCGCGCAGGCGTGATCAAGATATGGAGGGTCGAGCCTGGAGGAAGTTAGGATTTGGACTAGTGTTGTACGATATATAATTGAAGTCAGGACACGTCAGAACGCCAGTGAACGTGTAGCTCGCTGACCATAATTATCGCGATCAGAATCCAAAATCAATCGAGTCACGTTCAGCTTTATATGCTGCTGGGACAAAAGTTCCTCTGTCGAATTCAGCCGCTTTTACAATCTCATCGCTGCCGCGTCCCATTACCATTCACTTACAGACCCTGTCTCACCAGAACAATGACAACTCCGGTCGCATCCTCATCCGAACCACCCAAACCTGCACCAGACGCTCAAAAGCCCAAGGAAAAGAAGGCAAAACCCGCCGCCACATCCACGTTTCCTCTAGAGGTGTGGCATCGATCCCCGATGCGGGGCTGACTATGTACTGAGGGAATCGGCTAGCTGCAACCTCCGCCATCCTTTGTCGACCATCGTATCAAGATTTTCGATAAACTTAAGGCGGAGCACGATGAATTCATCAAGGGTGCGGAACTCGCTCTCGGCCGATCTCTCCTTTAATTAACGCCTGCATTCTAGCGCAACCACGGGAAGAGATTACCGTGACGATGCCAGATGGATCGGAGCGAAAGGGAAAGAGCTGGGAGACCAGCCCGATGGACGTCGCGAAGGAGGTGTCGAAGAGTTTGTCCGAGAGGATCGTCACTGCCAAGGTATGTCTCCAGGTTTTCGATGACAATTTCCTGAGGGCCGCGTTCAGGTCAATGGAGACCTCTGGGACCTGGAACGTCCCTTGGAAGGCTCGTGCAAGCTCGAGTTATTGGACTTTGAACACCCCGAGGGTATACCGCGGTATTTCCGAGGCGTCAATGACTGACTTGCGAACAGGGAAGAAGGTTTTTTGGCACTCTTCCGCTCATGTACTCGGCGAGGCTGCTGAACGGCATTATGGATGCCATTTATGCCTCGGGCCCCCGACGGATGAGGGCTTCTTCTACGAGATGGCAATAGAAGATCGGTGCGTCCCCTCTAACACTCTTAAACGCGTTTCTTATGTCTAAACAGCCCCGTGTCGGCGACTGACTATCCGGCCCTGGAAAAGGTTTCCGAAAGCGCCATCAAGGAGAAGCAAAAATTTGAGCGCCTTGTGGTCAAGAAAGAGACGTTACTGGAGATGTTTGGTGTATGTGCGCACGGCCCTCCCATCTTGGCGCTTCACGATCATTTTCTATCTAGTACAACAAGTACAAGAAGTATCTGATTGAGACCAAGGTGCCCGATGGCACCTCTACGACGGTGTATCGTTGCGGCCCTATGGTCGATCTATGCGTTGGACCACACATTCCTCACACCGGCAAGATCAAGGCCATGATGATCACGAAGAACTCTTCTTCGTATTTCCTGGGCGACGCGGCCAACGATTCTCTCCAGCGAATCTACGGCATCTCGTTCCCAGACAAGAAACAGCTCACAGAATACAAGGCATTCCTCGCCGAGGCTGCGAAGCGGGATCACAGGCGGATTGGAAAGGTTGGAACACTCATCCTTTTCGCGTGACGTCTGTCTCACTGCTCTCAGGACCAAGAGCTATTCTTTTTCAACGAAGTCAGCCCCGGAAGCTGCTTCTTCCTGCCCCACGGTACCCGGATATACAACACGCTCCTTGAATTTATGCGGGTAAGAAATCCCGTCTTTTACTCGTCTGTACACTCAGACCATTTGACAGTCCGAGTATTTCAAACGAGGGTATCAAGAAGGCACGTCCGTCATTGTGGAACTCACCGTCAATACTGACTTGACACAGTCATCTCTCCGAACATGTTCCATAGCAAACTCTGGGAGACTTCGGGACACTGGCAAAACTACAAAGACGATATGTTCTCCCTTGACGTCGAAAAGGAGAAATGGGCGCTCAAGCCGATGAACTGCCCCGGCCATTGCATCATCTTCGGGTCCAGAGATCGAAGCTACAGAGAACTTCCCATCCGGATGGCTGAGTTCGGTGTTGTCCATCGGAATGAAGCCTCTGGAGCTTTGACCGGTTTGACGCGTGTCCGCCGATTTGCGCAGGATGATACGCACGTATTCTGTATGCCAAATCAGGTGCGCGGCTTGTTCGTCTAGAATCGTACTCGTAGGCTAATACGGGCGGTGTAGGTCGAGGAAGAAATCTCTGCCCTCTTTGATTTCATGCAGCACGTCTACGGAACGTTCGGATTGGACTTCCAGCTCGAGCTTTCCACGCGCCCCGACAACTTCCTGGGCGAGATCAAGACCTGGGATCACGCTGAGGATGTGAGATTTTCTGTCGTGCCCCATTTGCGTCAAAATTAATAAACTTTTGCCATCAGCAACTCAAACAAGCGCTCGAGAAACAATACCCCGGGAAGTGGGAGATCAACCCTGGTGACGGCGCGTTCTATGGGCCCAAGATCGACATCAGCGTCAGGGACAGCCTGCGCCGCTCCTTCCAGTGCGCGACCATCCAGCTCGACTTCCAACTCCCCGAGCGGTTCGACCTCAAGTTCCGTGGCGAGGACGCGAGCAACCGCGAAACCCGTCCCGTGATGATCCATCGTGCGATTTTGGGCAGTCTTGAGCGATTCATTGCCATCATCACCGAGCATTTCGCTGGGAAATGGTTGGTGCATACCATCCTATCCACCATCCATCTGATCAAACCTTGTTTAGGCCGTTCTGGCTCTCGCCGCGCCAGGTCATTGTTATACCCGTCGCCGTGCCCTACGTTCGTGTTGCGATTCAATTTATGGTATCTTACTCAAGCCGTTGTTTGCAGAAAGACTACGCGTCGCTAGTCTGCGACCGGCTCCGGTCTCTCGGCCTCTTTGTCGACGTGGACAATGGCGCGGACACGCTGCAGAAGAAGGTGCGCAACGGTGAGATTGCGCAGTACAACTTCATTCTCGGTAGAGTAGCCTCTTTCTCTCTTGCAGTGTCATTGCTGATCCTTTCGCTAAGTCGTGGGCGAGGAGGAAATGAACACACAGTCCGTCAACATTCGGAATCGGGACGACATTGGGAGCAAGGTTCGCGCGGAGATGATGCCGCTAGATGATCTTGCGACGAAACTGTTGGCGCTCAAAACCAGTCGAAGCCTGGAAAACAAGCTCTAGCTTTATCTGCTGTAGTTAGTAGTTACATTTTAAATGTTAAACGTAGAATCAAGCTGTTGAATGACGAAGGGCCCTCCGGGCATCCCTGGTTGAGAGCGCAGCGAGCAATCCTCAGCTTCACGTGACAGGGCGCAGGGACGAGTGGGGAAGCAAACACGAACAAATTCTTCGCAAGGTGGCTGACGGGATTCTGCGGATAACTGTCAGATGCTGGGCCGACTCAACCGGTGTCGGCTTTACGCTTATTTGAGGTTCAGCCGGCTGCACCAAATAGTGATGGCAATGTGATCGCGGTCTTGCGCCAGTGACAACCTACCGCACACATCTTCCCCGCAGGTGTGTACGCCTGCGCGGGCCATTAGCACGTCCCACTAAATGGCCCTCCAGCTTTAGCGCCTTCTGCCCTTCTGCACGCCGCCTTCCACTGTTGCAGGTGCGTACACCTGCATACACCCATGGCCGTTATAACCGACAGCCCTTCAGCTCGCACAAAAGGCGGTCCCGTTTGACATTGCAGGTGCGTGGCCCCCACTAGTGTCTACCACCGTAATGCCTGACCACCTTCCAGTTCCTCCCTTTGGACCTTCGCCGGTGGGTGTGTACACCCCCGCGCCTCTGTTGCGGTTCTGATTGACCGCCCTTCAGCTCTTTAATCCTTTTTTTTTGCCTTCCACGGGTGCGTACACCCGCGCGCCTCTATTGCGGTTCTGGTTGACCACCCTACAGCTCCTTTATCCTTTTTTTTTGGGCTTCCACGGGTGCGTACACCCACGTACACCCACCGCCATTGCCGTTGACGGCATCCATTATATCCACCCTCCCTTTTACCCTCCACAGGTATGTCCACCCACGCACGCCTGTCGCCGTTGTAATTGACAATTATCATTCTCTCTAGCTGTCCTGACCTCTGCAGGTGTGTACACCCGTGTAGGCCCACCGCCGTTGTCATTGACAACATCTGTTCTCCCCCCTCCCTTTTGACCTCCACAGGTGTGTACACCTGCGTACACCCGCTGCCGTTGTAATTGACGCATCCATCCATTCTACCTAGCATCCCTTCCGTTTTCACCTCCGCGGGCCTCTGTCGCGGTTCTGATCCACCACCCTTCAGCTCCTTAATCCTTTTTGTTTGGCCTCCGCGGGTGCGTACACTCGCACGCCTCTGTCGTGGTGGTGATTGACCACCATTCAGATCCTTAATCCCATTTTTTTTGGCCTCCAGGGGTACGTACACCCGCGTATGCCTGCCGCCGTTGTAATTGACCACTCATTATATCTAGCTGTCCCTCGCTTTTGACCACTGCAGGTGCATACACCCGTGCACCTCTGTCGCAGTGGTGATTGACCACCATTCAGATCCTTAATGCCATTTTTTTGGCCTCCACGGGTGCGTACACCTGCGTATACCCGCCGTCGTTGTAATTGACATCTCTCATTATATCTAGCGGTCCCTCCCTGTTCACCTCTGCAGGTGCGTACACCCGCGTACACCCGCCGCCGTTGTCATTGACGGCAATCATTCGATCTAGCACCCCCCCTTTGACCTCGGCGGATACGTACACCCGCGGGCGTCTGTCGCGGTTCTGATTGACCTCCCTCCAGTTCCTCCCCTTGGACTGTCGCAGGTGCGTACACCCGTGGGCCTCTGTTGCGGTTCTGATCCACCACCCTTTAGCTCCTTAATCCTTTTTTTGGCCTCCACGGGTGCGTACATCCGTGTACCTCTGCCGCTGTTGTAATTGACCTGTCAGGCTGCCGCAGTCATACCAGACCGTTGGACCTCCGCAGGTGTGTACACCTGCGGGTCTCTAGGGCGGCCCTGATTGACGGCCCCTCAGTTCTTCAACCCCGCCCTTTTGACCTCCGCGGTTATATACATCTGCGTACCTCTGCCGCTGTTGTAATTGACCATTTTTTTTGTGCAGGTGTGTACATCTGTGAGTGTCTGCCGCAGTCATACCAGACCACCCTCCTCCCATTGGACTTCTGCAGGTGGGTACACCCGTGGGCATCTGCCATGGTTATGATTGACTGCCGTCCAGCTCCTCTCCTTGGATCTCCGCAGGTGCGTACACCTGCACGCCTCTGTCGCGGCTCCGATTGACCGCCCCTCAGTTCTTCAACCCCGCTCTTTTGAGCTCCACGGGTACGTACACCTGCGTACCTCCACCGCCCTTGTAATTGATGCTATGTATTCTATCTAGCTCTCCCTCCTTTTGATCTCTGCGTGTACGTACACCCGCGTACGTCCGCCGCAGTTGTAATTGACCATTTTCATTCTGGCTAGGTTTCAATTTGGGCAAGCCCGTACATCTGCGAGCATCTGCTGCGGTCATATCTCACTACCCTCCAGTTCTGCTCTTTTGAGCTCCGCAGGTGCATACACCTGAGCACCTCTGTCGTGGTAATGGTCATAATTGACCGCCCTGCAGTGACCTCCGTGGGTGCATACACCCGCGTACGCCAGTGGTGGTTGTAATTGACGGTATTTATTAGATCTAACTCCTCCCTTTTGACCTCTGCAGGTATGTACACCCGTGTACGCCCGCCGCTGTTGTAATTAACCACGATCATTCTCAATTTGTGCAGGCGCTTACACCCGCAAGCATCTATCACGGTCTTACCTGACCGCCAACTGCCATGGATTCTCGATGTCCTGAACCGCGCTTGAATCATATCTCAGATCCCAACTTAATTTACAACGACGAAGTAGCTCTTCAACCACCCACTCTTGTCCCTAATATAGTCAAAGCAACCTTTACCCCACACCTGGCTGAACGTTCGACCCGCAGGACTCTGACGTGGAAGGCTACTTTCATAGATCTTCTGTTCCATAAGCCAGACTGGGTCTCTTAGATCTTGTTTTAAAAATCCTCTCATTCAATGCCTACAGGTTCGATTCATACTTGCTTGGGCATTTTATTGTCTTGGCATGACGCTTGCCCGAGCCACAGCTATTCCCCTCTTTGTCGACGTCCTCTGGGCGCATGCACAACAGCAGGATGAACTTGCATACAAGATTCTTCTCCATGCTCAAATTAATGCTGTCACAAATCTACAGGTATTATCATCCCACTGGTTCTGTAACATCTCATGTAACGCAATCTATTAGTTCCCTCGGGAGGTCAACTTGTTTCATGACTCTCACGTTGATCCTCTCTTGGATGGCGAGAGTTCCTATGAAGATGATATGGACGATGATGATATGGACCCCTGTTATATGCCGAGCCAAAAGAGGAAAGAGAGACCTCCGGGATCTCCGGACGTGGACGCAAGTCCGGAGTGTCAGGAAGAAGACCGGAGGTTCTCCTGTCGGCTGTTCTCGCAACACCACAGCTCGGAAGGGTGAGCGAACTGTCTGACTATCGAGCCGAAACAAGACGGAGAACGAATGAGGATAGAAGATTCCGGAGGTAACCGCGTGACCCCCGATGGACCCGGACGGGTATAGGAAGGGGTGCGGAGTGATCCGGAGGAAGCTGGTGGAAGCGAACAAACTCCGTTGGAGCCCAACACAAATGTAACAGACTTTGTGGAAGCGATGCACATCCCGGATGCGACCCGTGTGACCGGAAGCGGTCCGGAAGGAGGGCGTGGGAACCGGGATTGATCTGTGACAGTGCGGGAGACTTGGAGGATGCCTGGAAGGGAACCGAAGAGGCTCCGGACGAAGCGGAAGGGATTTGGCCAAGAATGCAGATGACCGGAGGAAAGAATAACAAAGACAAACAAGATCCGGAGGTGTCGAGAAGACTCCGGAATGAAGTCAAGATTGAAGGAAGACTCAGTCCATGAAGGAAGCCATGGAATAACGTTAATTTTCCAGATAGAGTACAGAATGTAATCTACTGGGATTATATAGATAAGTCCTTTATTGTAATACTGTAAATGGATAAGTCAGGAGACTTGGGAGCGTAACAATAGGTAGTGCCCCAAAAAGGAAATGCATGGGAAAGATTTATAAGACACAATAAAGAAGAAGACGGATAAAAGGAAAGACGTAGTAATATGATCTGATGCAAACCCGCTTGGCAGCGGACACATGGACAACCGTGGGAAGCTTCCGGAGGGCTGTTCGGAGGGCCGGAGGGTCCGATCGGTTCGGAGCGGAACCGGAGGCGCAGCCATGGAAACGAACTGAGAGGATGGAAGCATTCGAATGGATGGCCAACTGATCCACTGCGGAAAAGGGCCGGAGGGCCGGAGGCTCCGGAGGCGTGGGAACAAATCATCGCAAAGCCTGCAAGCATACGAACCTGACCGGAAGCGTGGGAACATCCCTGGAGAGTCCTCGGAAGAAGACAAGCCGGTTGGGCGGAACGGAACGGATTGTAGAGCACGGTGATGGAGATGGAAAGGTTCCGCAGAAAGGATGATCGAACCGGAGCAGGTGGCTGTGCCGGAGGTTGCAGAAATGGAAGGGAATAGAATGGCGGATATGCCTGAGAATGCGGAAGGTGGAAATGAGCGGAATGGCTAGGCGGAAATGACCAATGGTCCTGGAAGCCCGGAGAGTCGTAAGGAAGGAGTGGCTATGATGGGCTTAGTAATCATTTGGAATAAGGCATGACCGGAAGTGATGGGAACTTCCGGGAAGCTCCAGAAAACCGGAGCTATGTAGAAAGGGTCAGAATGTGCACGGATATAACAACCCGTATGAAGATGACGGTCCGAATGATACTCTATATGAAAACACTGCTCAAGAAGGTCCCTCATCCAATCAGTCTTCACCCCACCAATGTGATGTTCTCCTCGTTCGATGCCATATTTGGCGCCGGCAGCTATGTAATTTTTTTCAAACAGCTACATTTGAAGTTTGCTTCATTTATTCTATCTTGTTAATTGCTGTATTAATCAACACTTCAGACCTCTGCAGCTAGCAAGCAAGCTTTAGCCGATGCAGTACAGGTTTTGCGGGAATTGCGCAAGGTTTCGCCCGCTACTCTAGCCTCTACTTCCTGGCACTCTGCTTGTCGGGCCAGGCTTCCTCATGCTTCCTTTCTACTACATACTCATTCGTCTCGATAAGCAAAGCAGACTCTGTGCGGTTATCGAAAGTATAATTGACCCCAATATTAGAGATGAGATTCACAAACCGCATGTCCAAAAGTCATACAAGACCTGGAATTGGCGCTCTTTCTTAGGACAAATCCACTACAACTCAACACCTCCTGAACATATCACTCTGCTACCGAATCCCGTGTAAGAAACCTTCTGCTCATCTTTTCCTTTACTTGCTCAACTGTGTACAGCATCAGCTTCCTCTTGCTCACCTTTTACGAGCCATGAGCGACCCACACTTCACTCTCAATGTTCGATCTCAGATCCAACACCTCTTTTCCGCCTCCTGTCTTGAAAATTGGACCCTAGAATGGCATCGGCTAATTGCTCCTGTATTGTGATCTTTAGTACGGTCCTTTCTGTTTCCCTCTACTATCCTGACATTGGTTTAGAACCTTACCTGGGAGAAGCCTATTGCTGATTGGGACACAGATCACTTGTTTCGCTAATTGGCTAAGACCGATTTTGCACAGTACCAGTTGGCCAATCCAGGGCCAGCCTGGGAAGACCTCTGTATGCTCCTCCATCAAACCCAGCTTGAGCGAGAACACAGCAAGCATGTTCGTGAATTTTGGCATCGTCCCCATCCAAATTCGCCTCCTTTACCATACAAGAACACTTCCAGCCCTTCACCTGGCTCTACAATTAAATCCGAACTCCTTGAAAAACCTTCTGTTGGTATTGGCCGCCCAAAGAAGAAGAAGAAATCCCAGCAGCCTTTCCTTTCCTATGACAATTCATCGCCAAAAGTTCTTCCCTTCACCGATTTCAATGAACAGTCAGGTCCATGTGAGAAGTGCAGGGAGCTGCCACCTACCATTGCATTCGTCGCATAGGTGTGGATCGCGGGAAACAGGCCGAAATCAATTCGTGGATTGGTGCATTTATGACATGTGCGCCTCCTGAAGATTTTCCACAAACTTCCGATGTTTGTCCTCTCTCAATCTCGACGTTTCTTCTTTCTGATATCAGTATTTTAGCATCTGGTCCTCGATCCTGTTACCCTCAATTTTAAAGTGATTGAGCATCGACCGGAAGTCTTCAAATGTTGTGAGCGAGACTGCAACATCTTGTTAGACAATGCTACAGGCCACTCCGTGAATATCTTTTCCCTCCAAGTTCCGACCTCAATTGATCTTTCTCCAGGTTGGCGGTGTTCAGTTCCAGGCATTGAGCCAGGAAGCTTTAGGCGACATGTGTGCTGGTCATGCAGCTGTGGGCAAGTCCATTAACAAGCAGAAGCGAAGCAAGAAAACCCAGACGCAGGGATCAATGCACCTGGTAGGCAACAGACAGGGTACAGGTGGAGGCCTGGGAGATGGATATCATCCGTACGCCCATCATAATGGGACTCCTACAGGCGCTACGGCTATGTTTTCCCATGCGCAGGTATGACATTGACTTCTTTTCCCCTCTTCTTGCTAATCCCGCTCTTAGGATGCAGATACAATGACAGAAGCTATTCGCGGTTTCGCTCCGAACATTACCAAGGCTATCAAAACCACGGTTTCTAAAGCTGGCATCAACAAGATGGGCAGAATGGGTATGAACTCGTTTTATTGCTGGGAGTATGGGGTGCCCCTTCATTTTGACAAAGACACTACATGGTCTTTATGTTCCCAGCTCTGGAAAGATACCCCATTTCCCAATGAAGAGTATAATTTCGTGTATGCAGAATGGGGCTACTATATTGTTACGGCTGAAAACTGTATATGGTATGACAGACTACTTTCTGTTATTTTATCATTTAACATTCCCTCCAGGTATTTTGATCCCAGCCACCTCCATGGAACCGTTCTACCTCGGCAATCTTCCCGAGCCACAGCCATTTCTCGGGGTACTCACACAACTGTCCGGAACATTGATTGTGAAAAGACAGCCCTTTATGAAAACATACGCAGATCCTATGATTCTCATGTGGCTTATTGGGCCTCCTCTACTGCTTAGCATTATCTTCGCTAGCTTTTTCCTTCACATATAATGTAATACATCTATGACGATGACTCTGATGGACGAAATCAACATCTCCAAATGCTATCGGCCCCCGGTGCAAACAGGTGCAAACAGGCAACGAACGTGTGATCTCTTTACCCATTTGATCTTCCGGAATATTACGAGTCCTATTGATGAAATAGGAATCGTTATTATCAACAGGGGGGGGGTACTTGTGCCTTGAAATGTGATTTGTCCGTGACCAAGCGTGATTTTTTCCGTCTCCGTTTGTTAATGATCCTCGTTTTTCAACCCTTATAGAAAAATCATGACTTTCACGCGGCGTGGATCTTTCGTGGATCTCTCCTTTTATGTACATTTTGCCATCAGTCGCCTTTTATGTGCTGGGTCTACTCGTGTCTGCTCATTGTTGTCCATTGTGTTCGTGTTTCAGGTTTGTGACACGTGCCTCTTCCGTTCCTTCCCGGGTTCCGGCCTTCCGTGTCAACACAACGCAACACTTCCTCCAGTGCACCCTGTAAAATGGCTGCATAACATCTTTGTCTTGGGATGATGTTCTCATGTCTTTGGGAATACATCTTACTATTCCATTTAGTTGGCCACCTAAGGGCCTGCTCGGGTGCCACGGCTTGGCAAACCGGCTCTGCCAAAAAACAGCCGGACGGCTTCTTGGGGCTGTGCTCAGGTCAGCTTCGTTTCAGCGTGATTCGGCCCCTGTCACTGGGGTCTGGATCACTACGCTGAAATTGCTCTCAGCATCGTCTCCCGTTCATTCCCGCCCATCCCGCCCTCCCCGCTGCTGTCCGGACACATCTGATAACATGTGGAAAACGTTTCGGAAAAAAACAATTCTGGGATGGAAAATATTGTAATAATACATGATGACAGTGTACCAAATGCGCCCGAGTTTCAAGCAGATTCTGTAGATTATTGGGCTCCTCACGGTGAAGAGCAATGAGCATACCGCACTTGACAATGTCCGATGGTTACCGGATCAAGTCTCGGAGATTCTTACATCCAGTGACTGATGTGACGATCAAACAAGCCGTACCAGATGGCTTGTCAGGCTGGTCACCCGAGCAGGCCCTAAGCATCTCGGCCTAATCCTCAATCATTACAAGCAACCTAGTACCCATGCCAAACTATGTCAGAACAAAAGCATGCATCCTAGGAAAGATTCAAGACCCCAAGTTCCCTAATATCCCAATATTTGAGTTGGCAGTGAATTTATTTTGCCCGACAGTCCAACATGGCCAAACAACAGGCTAGTTGGCCACCCCACTAAATGGTGTGTTGAGCTCTCAAATGGCAGCCAACTGCACTTGCAATCAAAGAGGGAGGCTATATTTATATTGACTATTTGACATAGTTGTGGTGTTTATCTGAGGCATGCAAAAGAATAGAATATCTGCTTCTGACTGATAGGGAACCTCTGAAAGAGCATCCTACCAGTCAAAAAAACTCGAGATAGGCCACATTAATATCAATGCTGCTTATTGCTGTTTTCATATATAATGATACACCGTGAAAGAAAAAAAAAGTTTCGAACACTCAAGGTCCGGGGTTCAGACCGGAGATCCACCATCATTTCCATTTCAAGCAGATCCAAACAACGCGTGATTCGCGTCGTGTCGTCATTTTCTCGGTGATTTTGACAACTCTTGGGGTGAATTCTTTTCAGAAAATAAGTTTACATTGCTCCTGAAACCCTGAGGTATTTATTAGGCTCCTTCAAGTCCTAATTGCTTCCTGTTTACTAGAATAAATTGAACTGTACTCAAATTAATATTTTCACTCTTCAACATGTTAGAATAGGAGAAGGTTATGTAGATAGAGCACACTCTTGACAATTTGAATATATATTGGAGGAATCACATGCTCAACTGTCTACTTCTTGGTCCCTGTTCCATTTATTGGAGGTAAGCATGGTTCATTGTTGAATTATGTTCACAGTGTAGAGCTTTAATTTGGGTGCCAATAAACATAAAAATACAAGGTATGGAACCACATTGTTCTCCTGCAACCCAAAGAACTCCCTGCCTACACCTAAAAACCTGCATAAAATCCAGAGTATTCAGAACTCAGTTTACTTGGACATAATGCAAGCCAAAGCCAAATATAAGGGGTTTCATTGAATCTATGACAGGTTATTTAACCTTCAGGAATTTTTCTATGGCCAATTTATGTGTTTTGAGCCTGGTGGGAACAGCATAACACCGATGCGACAGTGTTGTTTGGTCAAGCTTGAACTGAAAAAGTGATGCCAGCTGTCCGGTCTGAACCTGTGATCTAGGGGCACCTGAGCTCGAAACTTTTTTTTTTTTTTTTTTTTTTTTTCACAATGTGTCATTATATATGAAAATAGCAATAATAGGAATTACTGAGATGTACCTAGACACCCAACTCTGTTCCAGGATGCTGGCAGTTGGAAGCCTACTGGCCAGGCAGGAAATACTGAGGATGAAACACTGAATCAACAAGTTCACAGTTTATTCTGGAGAGTGGGTGCAGGGCACGTATGAGGACAAGACGGTAAGACAGAGGTTATACTCTGCTCCCACAGTATGCCTGGTCATAACTCTCAAGCCCTGGCCTCCTAGCTTCCAAGTGGCCAAATAGTACATCTTTCTGCCACCAAACCATTTTTTTTTATTTGCCAGAATCAGAAAATTTTCATTTTTCAACCAAGTAGTTCAGAAATGATTTGGATGATCCTAGAAACGGGCTTTGGCTTGCATTTCAAACTTATTTTCTTGAGGCTGAGAAGAACAAAGTGTTGAAATCCTCTGGGATAGAAAATTCAGAGTCAAGGGCCATCTTACATCATCACACACCTCCCCCGAAATGTGTTTTGAGTTACCAGGATATCTAGATACCTCTCTGACTGACCTTCTTTTGCTTAGAAAAAGATGCAGGTTGCTGAGGTCCGTGGCCCAAAGTCAAGCCATGCAACAAGCCTGAGGAGGGCATGCCTTGACAATGTTATGTTTAATCCACTGCTTGCTGGTACTCAATTTCATAAAATAATCTCAATGTTTTCCATCCAGTCAAAAAAAATGCAATGGCTTACTCTGTGAGGATACTTCAGCCCAATGCAAGCTGGTCGACATGCTAACGTTGATGGAGCGAGCTTTGGGCTGCACCAAAAATGTGCCCAGAGAGGCCCAGAGATGTGTATGTTATGCCCACAGAGACAACAGTAGCAGGCCATGCTGCTTGCCTACCTTAACTGCTTTATTCTGTTATGCAAAGTAATTACTTAGCAGATTCTGTGAGGATATTTCAGCCCAATGTGAACTGGTTGATGCACTACGTGGTGGAAAAGTAACTGTTGCTTGCAGGATTGAGGGCAACTATCATCAGATGGCCACCCAAACTGTCACTTGCTTGTATCCAGCCAGTTTCTCCTTTAGGTGATTTTGGAGTTATCTGCAGGCACGATGCAGCTTGGCAGTAGCTCATGCTTCGGTAGGATTCTGTTTTTGATACAGATTGAGACGGAAAAAATGTTTGGACCTTTTCCTTCAATTCCAAATTTAATCTCAAATGAAAACCGGTTTCACGCTGGCCCACATGATGTCATCGACTTTCCCATCAAAGACATGCATGCATGGACAATTCCGGTCACCGTGGGTCATCCTACTGCCAAACTGAAGTCACTGAAAGGAATATTTGGAGTGTTATGCTGCATCAGAGTATTTGTGAAACCTGTGTAGAATATTATTTCCAGTATCCTTTGTTTACTGTATGTAAGAAATGAAAGTGAAAGACACTACGGTAAAAAACATACTAATACTTATGGTGGTCTGTGTGCACTTTTAATGATCCTGCATAAATGCATATGTTTCCAGGTTATTTTCAATAATCTCTTATACAAATGAGCTTGATTAGTCATAAATGTCCGAGACAAATGCTAAGACAAACCTCTCCGCGACTCCCTGCTTCGTCCACAGCCTCTCAACACCTCCCTCATTGACTTCATGTAACCCTGACATCTGGACACACCTGGACAACACTGAAGACACTTGGACTAAGCACGACAATCTCGACATCCTGAATGTGCCGCCTTGCTCACCACGACTCCCAGACACCGCTCAACCTCTCCAGAGCCTTATTGTCTATTCAATTGTGTCGAAGTAGTGTCCTATTTTCCCTCAAGTAAGCTTACATTGTATATCTCTGGGCTAATACACACTTTTTTGTTCTGTTGGTGGATTAGACTTGGCCAGCTGCTGCTCTGTGTTTGCCCGCATTACGCCCATCACGTAGGTCGTAACCGTCTCTTGGAGGGATTCAGGCCGTCACTTTGTGCATCTACTCATGGATTTCCAACTTTTGGTCTGGATCCCGGTGTTTCTGCTGCTGCTCTTGAATACGTGTGTGTGCTATTTCTTCTAATGAAGCCTTTCAGTACAATGTCTTGCCCACCCTGTCGACTTCGATGGTCCATCGTCCTGAGAAATTTGTCTGAAATGCTCAATGATCGATGGACCATGATGCCATCATTATATTCTGTTTTGCACTCTCCTCGCCTGTCAGCCTGCCATCAGGCCCTCCAATACTTAATCAATGACATGCCACTGGGCTCCTCTGTGCTGGATCAGCACAGTTTGGCTTTGCAGAATACTGATCACAAGCACCAGATAGCTTTGCAAGAAACCCCGAGTCAGTGTTGGTGTCGTGTCCCAAATGAGAACCGGGCAACATCCCCGACACTTGGACTATCTAGACCCCAGGTACAACGGCTTCAGGTGCGCCTGCTGTAACTGTCTCCAACTAACACTGATCATTCTTCAGGGGCTTAACAACGAATGGACCCACTCCCAATGGACAATCCATCATTCAGTGTGGATGATGTTGACGCGAGGCTGCACAGAGGCAAGTTGCAATGCAGCACTGGATCGGTCCACTGTGCAGTGTGAATGACGATGACGTGAGGTGGAGCAGAGGCAAGTCAATGTGACCGCAGGATCTGATGGCCTACCAATTATGAATGCGTGGTTGAATGGGCAGCGTGAATGACAGTGCCGTGAAGCTGAACAGCAGGTTTAATTTCATGCAGGACTGGCTGCAGGTTATAATGTCTCTGACCAAATGATATATCTATACTGTGTAATGAACCTCAGTTGACACTGCCTATGGTTGGCTGTTGTGCATTCAGACGATGGGGATCATTTCTTCAATGTAAACAAGGACACCAGGACGTGAGGAACCAACCATAGGTTGGTGACGAGCGTCCCCCAGTTCAGCAACATCAAGGCACATGGATTCTGGAAATCTTTCATGCCGTTGTTCCATTACACCGACTTTATTGACCGTGCGGAGCACGGGTTCTTGCTAGTCCTGCACAAATGTGTGCATCTCCTGGTGACTTTCAATGAAGAGATAGTACTGGCCTTGTTCTGGGCTCTCACTTGGATGGGCTTGGCCTCATCTGACAAGATAATGGTGTAATTTCACCGAATTTCACTGCATTGGGCTGATTGGGAGACAAAATGGGACTAGGATTATCCTAATAACAGCCTCATGGATATGATAGTCCCCGAAACATTGAAACAACCTCAAAAACATAATTTGACCTGAATTTTTTTTTTGTTTTTGACTCAAGCTCAAGAATATCCAGGGTTGAGAGTCTTCTCCCTGGATGCAGTAATATTTTGTTGTTGCCCAAAACACAAATTACCAGGAAATATGTGTATTTATGCAAGATTATTAAAAGTGCACACCGACTACCATAAATACTTGTTTGGAGGATTGAATGTCATTTAGTTCTCTGTTGCTTATAATTGGTTTTTGAAGCAACCACAACACATGAAACATCAAAGGAATCCATTTTCGAGACTGCCAATACCAAGGCCCTCCGGGCACCTCCTGGTACCTTGTCCTGGATCTCAGCCATAAAATTCATATAGACCTGAGAAGGAATGGCCCGCTCGCAAGTCTTGTCCTTGGCCAACTTGCCTCCCTTGCTGGCTAGATGCTGGAAAACCATTCAACAGAGCTGAGCTGAGCTGTAAAGAGTAAACAACTCAGAAAAATTAAAAGAAACATGGCAGCCAATCAGAAGACAGGAAATTGACTTTAATTTATTTAATATCAGATTTCACGGTGTCTCGGGAGCTCCAGTATGATTGGACACAGAGGACATTTTGTGTTTGAGACCTGATAAAAAAATGCTATATGGAATGTAAAAGTCAGGGGCCCAGCCTAATTAGCCAATGGAGCAGACCTCGAGGCTATGCCTGATACCTTTCCAGCTCATTTAGGATCTAGATGTCTTTCTAAGTAAGAAATATATGTCAATTTGAATATCCCACCAGTCCTGATGCTGAATCCACATGTTGTAGTGGCTGAAAAATGCTGCCTTCGACCCGGAAGATTGCCAAGACATCCCACAATATATGATGGGTGTCTTAATCCCTCTTGTGTAGGAATACCCACTCACATTCAGCAGATAAACCCAATTGGATGTACTTGAGCCCTGTTTCCTCAACAAGTTTGTGACTCCTCCCACAGTTTCAACTCTTGACCAACACACATAAAAGTGGAGGTAATATCCTACACAGCTTACCCAGATAATATGATGACACACAATGCTCCAGACCGTCCTTTAGATTATTTCAATCCTTTATGCTGTGTTGTTAGGACAAGAATTGGGGCCATGTCGGCCCGAACTCGTAGGGCTCCGGGCCGTCACGAAAACGGCCGTCAAAAGCAAGCTTGAACTCTCTGACGGCCGGGTCCCAGCCGTCGCACCCGTTACGGCCGTCGCCGGGTCCAATCTCCACACATCGTATATTGGGCGTGTATTAAGGAGATTCTGACTGTCTCTGTGGGTTTGTTAGCATCTATGACTATTCTGACATACATTCTGAGGCTTCAATTTATCCACAGGCCCTCCATTCACCTTTTCAATGAAAATGTTGAAGATCAATCCCATTCGGGCAAAGCCGAAAGAGTTGATGTGTGTCCTCGGGGGAAGAAACATGGAGGAAAGAGAAGGTTATGAACGCTGGATTACATCCTGAGGTATGCCGGGTGTATAGAGGACGCAAGTGATCACCATTTCCATCACATCTAACTGAAAATTGCACGATGTTTATGGAGGACCCGTCGACCCGTCGACGGCCGGCAACGGGTATCCCGTCGACGGGTCAATCTCAGATCCCTGACGGACGGGTCCCGTCCCGTCCGGCCAGCCCGTCAACCCGTCACCTTCAACGGACGGTCTGGAGCCCTACGAACTCGTCCACATGTGCACATTATTTGTTCATGCTTTGATGATAAAATTGATATTGGCTTGCCAGCATCTGGAAGCTACTGAACCACGCAGCGACGCTTGTGTTTTTTTTCCCAAACATATTTTGCAAGAAGGATTAGATCCAAATATATATTTTTTCATCTCAATCTGTATCACAAACGGAATGCTACCAAAGCGTGAACTACCGCGAGCCTACATCATGCCCATGGAAAACCCCAAAATCTGGCCCAAAGGAGAAACTGGCCGGATTTGAGCAAGTGACAGCTCAGGTGGCCGTTCCATGACAGTTGCTTGTCCACCGTGCACTAGCATCGGCCGAGCAAGCTTTGGGCTATCCCAGAAATATGCCCAGAGATGTGAGACAATGGTAGGGCCATGCTGCTTGTCGGTCTTAACCGCTTTATTGGCTGAACCTGGTTTAGCTACCCTGGAGAAGATAGATTTTGTTCTCTTTTGCTACATGTACAAACAAAAATTTAGTCAGACAACATTGGTCATCGTGAAAATAAAATTGAAAGAAAATGGACAAGACAAAAAACAGCAAATCAGAGCACAAGGATATGTTCTTCAACTCCTTGCCTGCTTGAATTCCATGTGCGAGCTTATTCCATCCCTTGGAACCAAAGAGACTCTAAGTTCAATTTTCTGACCTTAGTCATTTCTGCTTTGCTAGTACCTGTTGATGTTTGGAGATTTTCAGACCCAAGTCTCAACCGACTGGCTGACTCTTCACGAAAATTGATACAAGCATTGAAAGTGCCACTGGTACAAAAAACCCATGGGTACACTTCTCTGCTTATCTGTAAATACAGTGGTTGACTTGAACACGCAGACTGACCACATAATATCAAATGCCACAAAGAAAGGCAGTAACTTTCTTTGTTTGTCTCTTCTCCCGTTCATCATTACCTCTCCCTTTGCTTAGCAAAATGTTTCCATCTCACAGGTTTCTAACGCAACCCTTATAAAAGGTCATCCATATTTTGTGCTCTCCTCACCTCCTTTCATGTTTACTTTCTGCTGCATGGCATCTCTTGGGACTTACCACAACCATATCAATGCGAACGGTGGCACCATATACACATGGATGTCATCCAGATGCTAGAATGATCTGAAGCCACCAACCTGGCCTCCCACAACATTGACAAGACCTTTCATCGTAAATTTGACCTTTCCAGAAAATATGGCAAATATTTCTTTAATGAAAATGATCCAAAATTCACTGCGAACATTGTTGCTGAGGTTGGGTCAGAGGAGGCACCTGGGTTGCTGGCTACCCCAAGATTCGCATCTGTGCCCCTGCTGGGGCTCATCAGCTCACACAACTTTCAGATTTTAGAAAAAATATATAGAGTCAATAAAATTTCTTTTGTTGCTTACTCCGATTTACACTTTAGTCTGTATACCAGCGTGATGCATTTCAATTGCCTCTGACGCAAGGGCACCCATAAATGTTTGATGCACCCATTTTCAACCTCTGACCAGGTTCTGGCGTTGCGCGGCGTGAACTGGGGTGTTATCGGATTTCTGCTGCTCGACGATTTCAGACCAGCAATGTATTGGTGCTGCAAGAAATAGAGCTTTAGAATGGAGCAACACAGTATTTTCGGAGGTGAATGCGTAGAGTTCCCAGAGAATTTCGCGACTCTAACTACTGGCTTGAGTCTATTTGATGCACAAGCGTGCTGGTAAACAATTGCCGTGGTATAACATAGGGACACAGCTACCTGATGAGTCTTTTGACGAAACATTGCTGCCTACGCTGTGGTCCCGCAACCTGCTAAAAAACCAATATTCTCATCCTCAGGTTGTCATCGCTCGCTCCCACCCCAATAACTGGCCAGCTAGTAAATTGGTACATGTCAGCCACTATATTCCGAAATTCTCGGAGTCTTGTATTGACAGCCTATCGCTGACTCCTCTGGGCCGCACTGCATGGTCATCACAGCCAGTGTTCCTACCAGAGCTCCTACTGAGCTCGAAGAAAATTTCTGTGACTCTGTGGCTACACCCAACAAGATGGTTGAGCAGAAGAAGTTGAGCTCAAAGAGGTAAACGAACATCTGTTAGTTGCCCATTTACGTAGCTGACTCCTACCAGAACTTTAGCAGTATTACTGAACAGGTCATTCGCCCAGACACCAGGCGACATTATGTTAATTTCTCTTCCACCTACCAACAATGTAAGTCTTACCACTATCCACAATGTTAGTCTACAACTCATCCAATATCCTATTGCTCATCTTATAAAATCCCTCAATGGCAAAAGGCACAGCTCCCACTACTCCTACTGTCTGCCTGAGAAATACCAAGTCGAAGAAAGGGAAGAAACCCTAGGCGGAAGACGTGGAAATGGGCAGTGGGTTGTCAATTGATCCCACAAGGCAGCAGAAGGTAAAACTCATATACTACATCATCTGCATTCTGACGAGATGAGTAGATCACAAAGTTGGGGACGTGTATGACCTGAATCTTCTTTCCGAACACGCTGGTCTGTATTTTGCGCATCAGAATGCCATGCTTATCCAGCGCAATATCCAGGATGAAGACAAGAAGCTCATCACTCCTCATGAGCTCAGTTGATGGAAGGAATGATTTCGGCACTTTCATGTGAAACCATTGTGTATCAAGATGATCCTTCTCCTTCCAAGGTAAACTTTTTCTTTTTTTCTGTTCCATTGTTGTATTTTTTTTCCCCAGAGACATACCACATATACATGGAACAGTTGAAGGTTTTGGACAAGGGAGATGGAGAACCATGGTTCTACCCCGTTCCAACTATTTCATCCCACACACCTAAGAGGTGCATCAGATAACAAGAGGCAAAATCCGACAGCTCCATCCGTGATGTGCGTCAGTGACAGCTTTTGAATCTCTGTCCAAAAAAACCATGTCCCTCTGCTTAGACATACATACTTTTCTTACTAGTTACTGAACTACCGTCCAATCAGCCTACGTATTGAGTAGAATTTCTTGAATACATCTCACTCTCTAAACCCACAATAGTGGCCCAAAATGGTAGTGGGCCTTGCCGATCATTGGCCTTACCAGCTTTATCCCACTTTCCCCAAGGTTCAGCCACCCACCTCAAAGAGGCCGAATCCATATCATTCTATTATCCAAAATAATTACTTTGTGGCTACATACAAGGCAGAGATTTCAAATCATATAAATTATGATGGTCACCTCTGATTCAAGCACAAAACTTGGTTACTTGTTTACCACCAGAGGATAATTATGTTCAACATCTGGATTACCTTCCAGGCCCCAGAGAGTGAAAAACACCGGTTTGATTTGTTATTCTATTCTTACAGGAACGTGAGTCGTGACAAGATAATTGCAAGCGCAGCGAGCAATCCTCAGCTTCACGTGACAGGGCGCAGGGATGAGTGGGGAAGCAAACACGAACAAATTCTTTGCAAGGTGACTGACGGGACTCTGAGGAAAGAATGCCTTCAAACCCATTCAAAATTCGTGCTTTTCCGATAAAAAGTATATGGTCTGGAGGGGATTTTCGAGAGGATTCAGATGATACCAATTTCTTCGTCATTAGATCGGTTTCAAGTTTGTCCAAAAGCGGACGACTTCCTAATTTAGACTGTCCGGATTTGGTAGGCTCACGTGGATCGGAGTATGCCAGGCCCGGGCTGTGTCTGCGGAGCGAGCTGAACATCACCGAGTCGAATCCTTTATGTACACTGTGAATTTCCAAAAAGTGATCCCATCGTTGGCACTCTCAAACAAGCTCAGGGATTATTAAATGCTTATGGGAAGTAACCCACTACCTCAAAAATACAGGTGAGAGTGGTGTATTGGTGGGACCACTTCGGATCTCATCGGATCCTTCGGAACAAATTGTCTATCAAATGGGGAAATGGACTCGTACTGCCATGCGAAGCACTGGCCCAAAGGCCAAGTTGTAGTGGTGCTACTAGCAACGTTTGGTTTATATTCTGCATTTTTGTAAGCCTTCCTGCCCTTTCTTTTGAATGTAATTGGTGCTGATTACAGGAGTACTTAGTTCAGATTCTTCGTGCGCTCATGGCCGCTCTGGTTGGTCCTGAGATCATCAGGCGCATCTTGCGCTACCTCCCGTTTCTTCCTGGTGTAACCCGCAAGCATATTAAAACCTTATCTGAGAAAGGAGAGCCCTTCACTTCAGCGCTGCAGCCTTACCTTTTCCAACACGTCAACCTGCGGGAGTTGGCAGAGGCATTCGAATTCTTTTCAATCCTCAAAAAGCGGTCCCACATTCTTCCCGGCATTCACACGCTTCAGGTGTCTTTCACCCTGGATGCAAACAATTTTGAGGATGCAGAAGCAGGGGATGAAGAGGATGACAAAACCAATTCCGAGGGTGGAGAGGGAGCAGACTGGATGAAGGCTGATGTTGACCGTTTCCATGCCGAGTTGAAAACATGGCTCCCACTTATGACTTATCTCCACACACTTATCTTGGGTTTCGATGAGGAAGACTATGGCTTTCTCCACCGCTTTCTGGAATTCAATGGTCTAGATTCACTCTCACAGGTTCGCAAGATTCATCTTTTGTCTTTTAGTCCTGAAGTGAGTATCTTGCCACTCCATCACTAGGATTGAGCTAACAGACTGCAGGCACAGGATCAGGTGGGTGCAGATCCCGGTCCCTGGGATGATCCAGACTGGCTTAGTGGTCTGTGGCAGCTCCCCACATTGCGCTATCTCATCATATCCACTCATAACATGCCATTCTGGCCACCGACGCACTCCCAGGCTGAAAACCTCCGTAGCTGTTGGTTCCGCACAATTCCTATGACCTTCAACCTGCAGACGGTAGTTTTGCACTGCGGAGACGCCAACGAACAGCGGCGCCTGTCGTCTTATGCTGAGGGAGATCAGAATCACGGATCCATGCCTAGGACCCTCGAGTACCCACCTGAGACGAACATCAGCTATGCGTCCTATCCAGGAAATATCTGCAATCCCTTCATCATCTGGACAAAGTGTGCAGACGAGCAGCTAGGGATGGTCTGGACTGAAGGCTCCGGGAATCCATACTGTGGATATGGGGAACACCTCTATCTTGAGGAGCTGTGAAATCAGGATGCCTCTTGCACGGTGTACATTCCAGATGAATGCACGTATCTGCAGCTTTTAGATGCCGAAGGAAGATCGAGACGGTAGATGTTTTGTTGCATTCTGCGCGTAATAAACCCTGTACAGTGTCAATGTAATGCGACCTGTGTGCACCCGGCCCGAATGAAATCTAAATCACGATATTGGCCTGAATAAAATCTAAAATCATGACCCGCCCCTTCAAAACCTCATTGCTCAGACGGGGCTTGGGGCTCTGCACTGATTCAAAGTCAGTGAAGACACAATTCTTCCGCCCCTTGCTCGAAACTTCAAGTCCACTCACCCAATCTTTAAAATTCCAAAAATCACATTCAATCCGTCACATACACAATACAAACTCTTTCATTTGTATGCAATAATGTGTACAATGGCAGCAGTCGGTAGTAGTACGGCTCTCCGTATCGTATCGTATCGTATTTGTTGGGTAGGCTAAGTGTTTCAATAATCATACAACGCAAGTAGTCGGCAGCGGAATAGGTACAGCAAAAGTCCGGTCAAAGTCGTGGTGAGGCCCAAGAAAGAGAAAAGATGCTTGCTTGCGCCCACAAATACGGGGCGGGGGGAAACCAGGAACCGAGACCAAGGAATTTAGGAAACGTGCGTGCGTGCATGCTAATGCTGGCTTTTTGTGCGTGCGGTAGGATGGATGGATGCTGATGCGGATTGTGACGGTGTGCTGGTGGATGAGAGGATGCGGGGTGATAATGATATGATGTGGATGCTGGTATGCGGCGTGACATGCGGGTTATTCTGGCGATGCGATGTGGGGGCGTGTTATATACCGAGCCGAAGTGGACCTAAAGAGTAAAGGCCGAAGGACCGGAGGCTCCGGTATGTCGGAGCGTCGGAGGGCCAGAGGGTCCGGAACGTATACGAAGGAGGATCACAACACCACAGGGGGTCAAGGGTGAGTGACTACCCTAACCGGCAGGTATCCGATAGAGGAAGACAAGTCGGAGTACTGGAGGGAACCGGAGACGACGGAGACGACCCAGTGCAAGGAAAGTGAGCCAAGCAACGTCAATTATCAATCTGACGTACAGGACATATTAAAGACGTATTTAAACTAAGTAGCTAATTGTTTTCCATAAAAGGAAGGAGAGTGGTTCTTAACAATCAGATGGACTGATGAGAAGTCGCATGACAATAAGTGAGAAGACAGGAAGACGGATAAACGGGAAATGCTCAGTAATCCTTCATTGCGTAAAAACCCAATGATACCGGATGGTTCGGAGGCTCCGGTAATATACCGGAGCCTTGGAACCTACCGGAGCTACTGGAAGGTCGACGAGAGGACTGGGAATGTTGCATGGATATAACAGTATCCCCCTCTTAGGTTCCTCTCCCATGAGGAACCCAAAAGGAATGAAGTTTGTCGAACAATGAGGAAGCGTGGGAAAATAAACAAGATCAAAAAGTCACGTGCTGTTGGTTTTGACTCAGACATTTCTTTCTCTCGTACCACCACCATCTCTGGTCAAAAAACGCCAAACACGATGTCTTCGAGCGGAAACAGCAACAGTGGGCGCGAGGGTTCCAGCGAGGACGACCACAGCAATGCCGGCAACGGCAAGAAAACCGGGAAGGGGAAGGCGCGCGCGACGACAGCCGAGCTGCGGGACGAAGCCGTCCAGCAGTTCTACGAGGAACGGGAGGAGCGCCGGGGCCGCCTGATTTCTGCATATCAGGAACAGGCAGAGGAGGCCGCGCAACGCGCGGAGGTGGCGACTGAGGAGGCCGCTCGTGCCCTCCAGCTCATTCAAGACCTGGAGGCGCTCGACGCGGAGGCTCCGGAATTCGACGAGATTCCGGTAATCGAAACCTTGAAGTCGGTGTCGCCGGAGCATGCGGAGGGGGGAGATGAAGTGGACGAGCTGAACGACGAGGACGACAGCGACGTCGAGCAGGAGGGGGAGAATGGTGCGTCGCAGTGAAAACCGGAGGTTCCGGTACTAACAATTTTTTTTTTGATTTTCGTAGTTTGCGACTGCTGCCGGAAGAGCGGGGAGGTGTGCGTGGTCGAGGCGGGGCGCACCGCCTGCCGCCGTTGCCGCGCAAAGCACATCCAGTGCAGCCGCGCGCGGCCCCTCGGACCGCCTCGTGTCAACAAGCGGCGTGCGGCGCAGGAAGCTCGTTGCCAGGGGTCCGCACTGGTTGCGGAGCTCTCGCGGACGCGCCGGACCGCCCGAGCGGAGCGGGCTGACCGGAGCGACCGCGAGGTGCGCGATCGTACTCGGAAGGAGCGGGAATGGAGGGCGCGAAAAGCCGAGGGGAAGGAAAGCGTGCGTGGGAAGCTTCGGGAGCTCGAGGCCCACGTCGGGTATCTCGGGGAGCAAGTGGGGCGCACCATGTTGCGCTATAAGCTGGCATACCGAGCGTGCCAGCTTATTCTCAAGACGCTCGCGGCGCCGGAGAGTGGTTGGGAGGTGCTGCCCGGGGTTGAGCGGATGCTCCGGTGGATGGCGGCCGACATGGAAGCCTCCAAGTGGGATTTATCCCTTGCGGAGGAGGCAGAGCTCGACCAGGTCACAGAGGAGCTGGAGGAGGACGAGGACGCGCGCCCGGCAAAGCGCCAGCGGTTGACGAAGTGTGGAAGCCCCATCGTGGAGGAGAAGGAGGTGGAACCCGCCGAGTCGGAGGACTCGGAGGCGGAGCCTGTCCCACCTCTGCCTCCTACTCTTTCGCCAGCACCGGAGGCTCCGGTGCAGGTGAAGAGGGAGTCAGAGGTGAGGGAGTTCCAGACCCTCGTGTTGCAGCTGGGAGCCCCAGCCGGATTCCATGAGGAGGATGGAGTGTTTGTGATGGACGATTCAGACGAGGAGATGGGGGAGCCGGAGGCTCCGGAAAAGCCGGAAGCGTCCGGAAGTGCGGAGTGAAGGCCCTGGAGGCCTAAGGACAATAGACATTATACATATATGAATGAGTGTTGTATTTTGATTTTGGACGAAATTTTGTTTTTCTTGATTTTTAATTTTGTGTGATGAGTTAATATTCGGGTCCGGGCTTGTTCGGAAAGCGCCGGTGAAAGTTGTCGATGTGTTCGGCTGCGTCCAAGTCGTCTGCCCCAACCCAAGCGTACTGATCGTCGGTATTCTTGTATCCGAGCCATTTGACGTAGTATCGGAGCTTAGTTCGGAACCTCCGGTCGATCTTCGAGTCAACGATTTGCTTGATTTCGAAGTGTGACTCGCCGTCAATGATTTCTACGGCTGCTGGAGGTGGCTCCTCGTGTCCCGGGAATGGGTTCGGAACGTGCGGTTTGAGTTGGGAAATATGGAAAACTGGATGAACCTGTGACAACGATTTCGGAAGCCGAATTGTATAAAAAGCGGCACTGGGTTTGCCAATAACTTCGTACGGGCCAAGGTACGTCTCCGAGAATTTCGGAGTAGGCCGGCTGGTGTGAAGATGCTTCGCGAGGATGAAAACCTGATCGCCGATCGAAAGCGGAGGTTGCGGAGCCCGTTTCCTGTCTCCGGTTTCCTTGTACTGTTCCTGGGCAAAAGTGATTTGCTCCCGGAGGAACTGGTGCAGTTCCTGAAGATCAACGACGAAATCCTTGGCATACATGTTAGCAACATCACGTTCTGGATGGACCGTGATTGCCGGATTGTAGCCCTTGTTGGCGAAGAAAGGGGAGATGCCGGTCGAAGCATTCGGAGCGTTGTTGAGAGCGAATTCCACAAGCGGAAGGAGTCGATCCCAATCGTCCTGTTGATACGAGCAGTAGATGCGGATATATTGTTCAACAGTCTGATTCATACGTTCCGTTTGACCATCAGCCTCCGGATGATAACCGGAAGTATAATGGATCTCCATATTGAGAAGTTCACCCAGCGACCGGAAGAATGAAGCGATGAATTCGGAACCCCGGTCGCACGTAACATGTGCCGGAACACCGTGTTTGGAAAAGACGTGAATGAGGAAGAGGCGAGCGAGCTCCGGCGAATTGATGTGAGTATCGCAAGGAATGAGAATGACCTGTTTGGATGACCGATCAACAATCACCAAAATGCAGTCAAACGCGCCGGAGAGAGGGAGTTGCTCGATAAAGTCCATGGAAATGGAATGCCAAGGCCGGAGTGGAACCGGAAGGGGTTTCAGGAGTCCGTAAGGCCGATGCCGAGGCTTTTTGTTGCGCTTGCATAGAACACACGACCGACAATAGTCTCGGACGAAGGTCCGAACCTCCGGCCAAGTGTACTCGTGGCGTACAAGTGCTAAAGTGCGACTTTGTCCAAAGTGGCCAGCCAACTCGTGATCATGCAAATTCTGCAGAACACGTATGCGGAGCTGGTCCGGAGCATCTCCGGAAACCACCGGAACATAAATGCGATCGTAGAGCCGGAGCATACCAGAAGGGTCGAGTTTCCAGCGCGGAGTGGTGCCGGAGGCTGCGGAAGCGAGTCCTGCAACGGCAGCTGGATCATCGTTGTAGTGGGCACGAATGTCGGAAAAGAGCTTCTCAACATCCATAACGATGGAGGAATGGAGGGTAATTTCCGTGGCCCGGAGCAACGCGGTGAGCTGATCTTGAGTAAAAATGGGGCGAAAATTTTGAGGATTCAATTGGCCATAAGCCCTATCCCCCTCTTTAGGGTAGACGTCCCATCGTCTAGTCAAAGCATCTGGCTTGGCTCCGAGCTTACCCAGACGGAACCGGATAACCATATTGAAGTGGCACAGGTATTCCGACCACCGGACTTGGCGACAAGTGAGGATTTTGGTCGTCGCGAAGTATTCCAGGTTCTTGTGGTCGGTTACGACGTCGACCGGAAGCTCCGGTCCTTCGAGGTAATGCCTCCAGTGTTTAAAGGCGTCGAAGATGGCCAGGAGCTCTTTGTTGTGGGTGTCGTAGTTGAGTTCGGCGGGACCGAGTGTCCGGGACCGTAACGCAATGGGATGGATTTCGCTGTCATCTCCGAGGATGGAGAGAATCGAGGCGATTGCGTAGTCGGAGGCGTCGGTTTCGACAGTGAGCTACCGGAACGGAATCCAGTGCGAAAGTACCAGAGCCTCCGTAAACGCGTGCTTGAGGGTGTCGAAAGCGAGCTGGCAAACCGGGGTCCAATCCCATCGGACGTTGGAACAAGTGAGGCGAGTAAGAGGGATCGTGATCGCAGAGTAGTTCCATATGAAATGCCGATAGAAATTACAAAACCCAAGGAAGGACTGAACGTCCTTCACTTTCCGGGGTTCCGGCCAATCAACGATGGCAGAAACCTTGTCCGGAGACATCCGGAAGCCTTCCGGCGACAGGATGTAACCGAGATATTCGCAGGTGGTGACGCTGAACTCGCACTTGGAGAGTTTGCAGTAGAGTCCGGCCTTCCGGAGGCGCCGGAACACCTCCCGAACATGTTCGGTATGTTGGGACGAATCGTCTGAATAGATCAATATGTCGTCCAAATAGATGACGACGTACACGTCCAACAGATCCGCGAACAGACTGTTCAGGAACCGCTGAAAAGCGGCCGGAGCATTGGTAAGGCCTTCCGGAACAACCCGGAATTTGAAGGACCCGTAGCGAGAACGAAAGGCCGTTTTAGGTTCGTCACCCGGAGCGATCCGGAGAAGATGGTATGCGTGCCGGAGATCAAGTTTTGTATAGATGCGAGCCTTTCCGGGAGCATCGAGGAGATCGGCGATGAGAGGAAGCGGATAGCGGTCCTTCTTCGTAATCCGATTAAGACCCTGGTGGTCGACGCACAACCGGAGGCTACCGTCCTTCTCCTTAGCGAAGAGAATAGGAGCTCCATGACTTGAACGAGTCGGGTATATAAATCCTGACTTCAAATTCTTGTCGATGAAGTCCCGGAGGGCAGCGAGCTCGGTAGGCGAAAGGGAGTAGACGTGACCGACCGGAGGCTCCTCGCCGTCCAGGAGCTCGATTTTGAGGTCGAATTCTCGATGAGGAGGAAGATTGTAAGCTTCCTGCTTCGAGAAGACGTTAGTGAACTCGTGGTACTCGGAAGGTATTCCGGAAGTGTCCTGAGCAGATGCGGAAGCAAACCGGGCACGGGCTTCTTCCGAGGGAGTGGCGCGCATTGTATACTGACAACAATCCTTGTCTCGAATGATGGAGCGGTAAGCTGCAGCAGACACGAGAGACACAAGCGGAAGGGTAGAGAGAGGACGAGGCCCGGAGGCCTCCGGAATCTCCATGGAAGGAGCGGGAGATGGCGGAATCGTCGGAGTCGGTGTAGGCGCCGGAGCCGGAACGACTTGTACCGGAGGTGCCTCGTCCGTAATCGGAACTACCATAGCAGATCCCGGAATAATTCCCGGGGTTGTCGACAGGGATTTCCTTACGGGATCGGGCCGGAAAGTGATAGAGGCTTCGGACCAGTTAATCAACGGATTAATGCGGCTGAGCCAATTGTATCCCAGGACCAGATCGCAAGGAGAATCAAGACGTGTGACGAAGAAGTCCATGTATTGAACTTCGCCAGAAGGAAACCGGAGCAACAACCGGAGCATCCGGTTGATGATGGAGGAAGAGCCGTCGAGATACCGGACCCGCACCGGGTCCACCGTATACGTGGAAAAAGCATTTGATTCACAGACTTTCAATGATACAAAACAATGAGATGATCTGGAGTCCACAAGCGCACGCACACGGGAGTTGAATCCTGCAACTACTCGAGAGAGAAGAGATGGAGAAATGGAAGAGCATGGCTCCGGCTCGGAGATGTCCGACCGGAGGGAGGAAATGTCGAGAGAGACGTAAAGGGCATTAGGGAAGAGAGCGGAAGCATTGAGACGAACCTCGGTGAGCACCCGTGAGTCAACACAACTCGGACCAGGTGCGGAGGATTCCGAGTTGCTGATCAATTTTTTGACTCAGCAGCCGCAGCAGCCGGCGTAGCCGGAGCCGCCGGAGCCTGGGTGGTCGTACCGGAGGTCGAGGCCTGGGCGGCTTTGGCGCTAGCCTGCCCAGGACACTTGTTGCAGTTGTTGGCGGTGTGACCCTTACCTCCGCAGTCCATGCAGAGGTTATTCTTCCAGCGACGCTCGCGTTTGTCCTGCTTGATCTTCCCGCTGGCATCGAGCTTGTCGGCGTAGGCGCGAGCAGCAGGAGTTGCGTCGGACGACTTGGCCTTGCCTTTACCCTGGTTACCGGAGCGTCTGGCAGTCGCAGCAGTAGAGGAGGGTGCGGGAGCGTTGGAAGATTTGGAACTCTTGCCGGAGTTCCGATTACCGGGTTTCGGGTTGCCAGATTGACCTCCGGTAGCGTTACCGCCACCGGAACCAGAGGGTTTGTCGCGTTCACGCTCCCGGAGCTTCTCCGCCTCGCGTTTCCAGTACCGGCCATCGATGATGCGAGCGACCAGCTTCACTCCGCCGAGGGTGTTGGCATAGTTGTGATGAACCATGTCGTCCTTGATCCAACGGGGAAGTCCTTCGTAAAACTGATACCGGAGGGCGTTATCGCTCCAACGGGTCAAGACCGAAAGGAAGTCGAACTTGATGATGTAAGTGGTGATCCGGTCGCCGGATTTCATCCGGCATGCGCGAATCTTGTCCTCGGCATCCCCAACCGGATTATGCGGCCCGAAGTTTAATGTAAGCTCCTGAATGAAGACGGCGAAGTTGCCGTCCCAGACCGGAATGATGGTCGGGTCGTAAAGGTTGGGGGAAAACCATTGCTGAGCACTGCCCCAGAGGTACGAAATGATGTAGAGAATACGATCATCCTCGTCCGGAAAGTCTTGCGGGCGCTCCGCGAAGTGCAAGTAGCACTGGGTGAGGAAGTACGAGAGTTTAGCCGGGTCCGATCCATCGAAGGTGTCCGGATTATGGAGATTGGATCGGTTGGATCGAGGAGGAAGGTCCGCGGGACGAGCGGAGAACACATTTATGGCATCCCGGAAGGTCCGGATGGTGTCCATATTAAGGCCTCATTGGCCTCAGGCGTCGTAACACGACGAGGAGGCCCGAGGTATACCGGACCTCCGGGGCCACCGCCAGGTGGACCGCCAGGTGGACCGCCAGGTGGACCGCCAGGTGGACCGCCAGGTGGACCGCCAGGTGGACCGCCAGGTGACCGCAGGGGACCGCCAGGTGGACCGCCAGGTGGACCGCCAGGTGGACCGCCAGGTGGACCGCCAGGTGGACCGCCAGGTGGACCGCCAGGTGGACCGCCAGGTGGACCGCCAGGTGGACCGCCAGGTGGGACCGCCAGGTGGACCGCCAGGTGGACCGCCAGGTGGGACCGCCAGGTGGACCGCCAGGTGGACCGCCAGGTGGACCGCCAGGTGACCGCCAGGTGGACCGCCAGGTGGACCGCCAGGTGGACCGCCAGGTGGACCGCCAGTGGACCGCCAGGTGGACCGCCAGGTTGGACCCGCCAGGTGGACCGCCAGGTGGACCGCCAGGTGGACCGCCAGGTGGACCGCCAGGTGGACCGCCAGGTGGACCGCCAGGTGGACCGCCAGGTGGACCGCCAGGTGGACCGCCAGGTGGGACCGCCAGGTGGACCGCCAGGTGGACCGCCAGGTGGACCGCCAGGTGGACCGCCAGGTGGACCGCCAGGTGGACCGCCAGTGGACCGCCAGGTGGACCGCCAGGTGGACCGCCAGGTGGACCGCCAGGTGGACCGCCAGGTCAGGTGGACCGCCAGGTGACCCAGGTGGACCGCCAGGTGGACCGCCAGGTGGACCGCCAGGTGGACCACCAGGACCTCCGGGAGGGCAGGGCGGTGGACCAGCACCACCACCTCCACCACCACCACCATTACTGCCATTACTGCCACCATCACCTCCATCGCCGTTATTACTGCCCCCGTCATGAATGGAAGGAGCAGGATCACGCTCGGGAAGCTCCTCCGATAAGTGGAGGCTTGCTGCATGTCCTCCGGAATGTACGGAGTCTTCGGAAGCCTCCTGGGGATCTTCCGGAACCTCAACGATACGAGGCCCAGCGATGGGAGATACGCTACGAGAGATTGCTGCAGCGCGGCGTGGATGGGGTGAGGCCGGATATCTCACCGGATTCTCGGGGGTCCGGGGATTGAGAACTAACCCCGGAATTGTTGTCGGAGACGGCATAGGTGGCGCAGGTGAACTCCGAGTGAAATGCGGAGTGTATCGAAGGGTGGGTGATACCGGAATAGACGGGTATATCGACGGACCGAGAACTTGGACCGGAGTACTCATCGGAACGATCTGGCTGAACATACGGGATTCTCGGCGAGGTTCCCGATCAGTCCGACCAGTGTTGGAACGTTCGATTTGTTCTGTGTTGGGTAGATTTGGATTAGGAAGACGAGACATTGCCAGTCAGAGTAGTGAGATTGATAATACTGTTATATACCGAGCCGGGGTGGACCCGAAGAGTAAATGACCGAGTGACCGGAGGCTCCGGTATGTCGGAGCGTCGGAGAGCCGGAGGGTCCGGAACGTATACAGAGGAGGATCACAACACCACCGGGGGTCAAGGGTGAGTGACTACCCTAACCGGCAGGTACCCGATAGAGGGAAGACAAGTCGGAGTACCGGAGGGAACCGGAAGGGAACCGGAAGAGAACCGGAGGGAACCGGAAGGGAACCGGAGGGAACCGGAAGGGAACCGGAAGGGAACCGGAGGGAACCGGAAGGGAACCGGAAGGGAACCGGAAGGGAACCGGAGGGAACCGGAGGGAACCGGAGGGAACCGGAGGGAACCGGAGGGAACCGGAGACGACTCAGTGCAAGGGAAGTGAGCCAAGCAACGTCAATTATCAATCTGACGTACAGGACATATTAAAGACGTATTTATACTAAGTATCTAATTGTATTCCATAAAAGGAAGGAGAGTGGTTTCTTAACAATAAGTCAAGTCAGATGGGCTGATGAGAAGTCGTATGACAATAAGTGAAAAGGAAGGAAGACGGATAAACGGGAAACGCTCAGTAATCCTTCATTGCGTAAAACCCGATGGTACCGGATGGTTCGGAGGCTCCGGTAATATACCGGAGCCTCGGAACCTACCGGAGCTACCGGAAGGTCGACGAGAAGACTGGGGATGTTGCATGGATATAACATCCATCCCCTCTTCAGTGGTAGTAGTTCCCAGATACTGATTAAGTAACTGAGACGCGACAGCGTCTTGACCAACGATTTCTTGTGATGCGCACAAGTATGCTTTCTTTTTATCTTCTTCTGAGACCACTTTGCCTTCACTAGGCGAGCCATATCCAATGCACACCAATTTTCCTTCCCGATCGTAATCCCAGGCGGTCATGTTATATGCCGAGCCAAAAGAGGAAAGAGAGACCTCCGGGATCTCCGGACGTGGACGCAAGTCCGGAGCGTCGGGAAGAAGACCGGAGGTTCTCCTGTCGGCTGTTCTCGCAACACCACAGCTCGGAAGGGTGAGCGAACTGTCTGACTATCGAGCCGAAACAAAACGGAGAACGAATGAGGATAGAAGATTCCGGAGGTAACCGCGTGACCCCCGATGGACCCGGACGGGTACCGGAAGGGGTGCGGAGTGATCCGGAGGAAGCTGGTGGAAGCAAACAAACTCCGTTGGAGCCCAACACAAATGTAACAGACTTTGTGGAAGCGATGCACATCCCGGATGGGACCCGTGTGACCGGAAGCGTTCCGGAAGGAGGGCGTGGGAACCGGGATTGATCTGTGACAGTGCGGGAGACTTGGAGGATGCCCGGAAGGGAACCGAAGAGGCTCCGGACGAAGCGGAAGGGATTTGGCCAAGAATGCAGATGACCGGAGGAAAGAATAACAAAGACAAACAAGATCCGGAGGTGTCGAGAAGACTCCGGAATGAAGTCAAGATTGAAGGAAGACTCAGTCCATGAAGGAAGCCATGGAATAACGTTAATTTTCCAGATAGAGTACAGAATGTAATCTACTGGGATTATATAGATAAGTCCTTTATTGTAATACTGTAAATGGATAAGTCAGGAGACTTGGGAACGTAACAATAAGTAGTGTCCCAAAAAGGAAATGCATGGGAAAGATTTATAAGACACAATAAAGAAGAAGACGGATAAAAGGAAAGACATAGTAATATGATATGATGTAAACCCGCTTGGCAGCGGACACATGGACAACCGTGGGAAGCTTCCGGAGGGCTGTTCGGAGGGCCGGAGGGTCCGATCGGTTCGGAGCGGAACCGGAGGCGCAGCCATGGAAATGAGCTGAGAGGATGGAAGCATTCGAATGGATGGCCAACTGATCCACTGCGGAAAAGGGCCGGAGGGCCGGAGGCTCCGGAGGCGTGGGAACAAATCATCGCAAGGCCTGCAAGCATACGAACCTGACCGGAAGCGTGGGAACATCCCTGGAGAGTCCTCGGAAGAAGATAAGCCGGTTGGGCGGAACGGAACGGATTGTAGAGCACGGTGATGGAGATGGTAAGGTTCCGCAGAAGGGATGATCGAACCGGAGCAGGTGGCTGTGCCGGAGGTTCCGGAAATGGAAGGGAATAGAATGGCGGATATGCCTGAGAATGCGGAGAGTGGAAATGAGCGGAATGGCTAGGCGGAAATGACCAATGGTCCTGGAAGCCTGGAGAGTCGTAAGAAAGGAGTGGCTATGATGGGCTTAGTAATCATTTGGAATAAGGCATGACCGGAAGTGATGGGAACTTCCAGGAAGCTCCGGAAAACCGGAGCTGTGTAGAAAGGGTCAGAATGTGCACGGATATAACAGGTCATTAATTCTCCCTCGTCCTCGAGATCATTGAATAGAGTCAAAAATCCTTGACTTGACCCGCGGGTCGATCCTCTAGTTTATCCCTAGGCGCTCTACTCAGTATTCTAGGCTTCCCCCTCGGGTGGGTTGGTACTGTTACCCGTGCCCCCGAGTGTGGATCCTTCATAGTGACTGTCTGACTTCCGTCTCGAGAATTTACTATCACGCTTTCGGTCAAGATCTCGAATGGTCGTCCCAATAACGCTTTATATGGTGCACAACGCAGAACGTGTACTTGTAGGAACACTATAAGTCCCTCAAAGTCAAATGGCACATTTCTAGCAAGTCCTAGAGTCTGCTCGCATTGACCATTTGCGCTCTGCATGACTATATGAATATCAGGGTTCCACGCGACCCCTCTACGCATAGCTTCCTCTGCTGACATCGACACGATTTGCGATCCTCCGTCTATAATGGCTTCAACTTCACCACTCCGATTTATTATCGGGTATAGACAACGTAGCACTGCCGAGCTAAGTTCCCGAACGATTATCTGCTTAGGGGTTTCTCCCTCGGCTAGACTCTCGAGGTACTGTAGCACAGGATCATCCATTACTAGAGACCCTTCCGGCATATCTCCTACATCCTGAGACAAGATCATCACATACGAGTCATAAGGTAATTCCTCGACGTGAATCGCGTCATCCTGAATCTTCAGTTCAGAAATGTCAGAAAATAAATCTTCCCGAGGCGACTCGCTATCATCATTCGAGCCTTCCTCAACTAGTTGGGCCGTAAAATTTAGCACCTTCCTAGATTTGTCTTTGCCAGGAGTAGATATCTTTCTCCTGGTCTTCGTGGTCTGCTGGTGGAAGTCGCGCTGTAAAGCAGCATTCCCCCCAAGCAGATGACCTATTTGTACTGAGACCTCTGTTCTCATAATCTTCTGCCTTATTAATTTTATGGCTTCAGGATCATCAACGTTGGACTTCACCTCGTATGCCTTTTCAGGGGCTAGAGGTGGTTCAGTACTTGTCTCGACCCCAGGTTTCCTCGGTAGTACTGGTCTAGACAACACATGTTCAACGGGAGGTACGTCGCGAAATGCCAATTCTCTTGGTTTATCCGCAACAACCTTCGCGACAGGGTCATCTTCGTCCGGCACTTCCTCTTTAGTTGCCTTGGGTCTAGGTTTCGATTTCTCGATAACCACTTCTAGTAGACCTGTCTAGACATATTTTTTACAACCTTGTCAGGCTCTCCTTTATTCGAACTCAGAACTTTCAGCTTCTCGAGATCCTCAGGGGGTTTTCGCCGGCCTGGTGGATTTCCAGGTCTCCCCTTCATTGGATTCACTGAAAACCCTCGCTAGACTGCCCCACATTGTTCGCGCGGGTCTGAACGAGTTGTTCTAGAGACGGTCCTAGTCCTTGTCGAAGGGCATGTAGGAGCTGCTCTAACTCTTCATCGCCTATACGAGCACTCAGTGGTTCAGTAGGGCGTTGGAGCGACTGCTGCCTGGAGCGTTCTTTCTCCTGCAACAATTGCTGCCTGAGTTCCTCTGTCTCGAACTTCAAAGTCTGAATCTCATCCGGTCTAGGATCATAATTTGGATCCTCTCCTTCTTCTTCGTAGGAGTACTGGTGAGAAACAACTACTGACTTAAAGTCTTTGGGTCCACGGTTCTTATAGTACTCTTCGACTTTTTGAGCTCCAGACTTGTTTCGAGGCTCAGATGGAATAGACTTCCCATCAAAGAACAAAGTTTTCCCGTCTACCACTTTAATCAAACCCGCGTCGAGATGTGCATGGCGTATTTTGCAATCACCCATGAAATGGCCCAAATAATTGCAATAGAAGCAGTCGTTAGAGGTGACTCGCCTCATACTGTCCGAAGTTGGGCGACTCGAACTTTCCCATGGTTTCGGGGTGTTGCTCGAAGTCGAAGGACGGTTGCCACGAATGGCTTCCAATATTTCCTTCATTTCAGCCCAATTCTTATGGTTGGACACAACCACTTTATCCATACTCTCGGCTAGGCTCTTTTCTACTTGATCCTGATGTTCTAACAGGAGCTTTCTAATATCAGGGCGGTCGCTAGCCTACTGCTGCTGCAACTGTTGCTTCTGTTGCGCCTGCTGCTGCAGTTGCTGCTGTTCGCGCTCGACATTATGTAGAAGTACGACTTTCTTGTCTTCCTTTTTCTGTGACCTTTTGAAGACTAGCTCTGTATCGTAAAATGATACGGCCTCTTCTTCTATAATCTCTTGAGCTATCGCGAGCACATCTGTCCAGACGTACTTATCTTCGCGATCCCGCGAAGGCATCACGAAGGGCAGGGCAGTATTATTTTTTGCCTGTGTCGCGTCGTGTTCCTTCTTGGCTAGCTTTGTCGAGGGTAAGTGTTCAACTGCCGTCAACCGCAGTTTGGACTTGGTAGCTTCAAGGAGGTCTTCCGAGAAACATGCCAGGATCCTCGCAGCCACTTCTCGATTAGAGATTCTCCCGGTGAGTTTTTCTGCTTTAGCCTTAAATTTACGCGAGAACGACATAAATGCCGCCGTATCGTCTATTTCAAGCTTATTGCGTCTAAACTTCTTCACCAACTGATCTAGCAAGGTGATAGAACCTTCCTCGGCCTCGCGGCTTTCGGGATAGTTCTTGAGTATTTCTGCTTTGAACTCATCGTAGGAATAATCCTTTCCATACGTGGTCAGAGCTTTCCATTCTCTCTGCGTGGCTGGCACACAGTATCGCAATACTAGCCATTTTTTATCATCATCGGTAGTAGCTTTGTACGCTGTCGCGAACTCGTCTATATTACCTAGATACCAATCCAAGTTCTCTGGTTCTTCACCATTGAACTGCAAAGCATTTCTTCCATAGTTTTGGGGAACTTTCGACCTATCCATTGCTATTATCGCGTTTGGAATAGTCGAGAGATTTGGGTTCTGATTGGGTCGCGAGTTCGAGGCGCTAACAATCAAGGGATCCGGAGATTCCTTAGGGTTCGAGACAGTTGGGGAACTTCCACTAGGTGGTTCGGACTGCTGTCTTCTCGATCGTAACTCGGCGTTTGCAATAATACGGCTGTCAGTTCGCGCGACTGTCTCGCTACGACCTCTAGCTGTACCGCTCGCGGGTGCACGGGTTGCTCTCGACACTGTTGGGGCGCTAGGAATAGCACTCCTCGAGTTATGGGTAGTCCTTTTAAATGAACCGGAAAGGAAAGCAGGAGGCTCTGGTACCAGAGTTGAACTCCTCTTTTTCTTTTCTGGCGCCGTGTCTTTCACTTTGGGTGGAGGCCCTAGCGACAGATTGGCCGTTTGATTTTTATATCAAAGAGAGTTTTCCTAGGGAAATCTCCAACACTTCTAGTTCACAAAGAACCAAGTTCAACCTCTAGGTTGTTGACTTTTCAAACTGAGAAATTCAAAATGGACCCTCGCGGTGGGCTCCAGATGAAACAGTGGCTATGGGTACACTGATGTTCGCGAAGATGATCTATAAGCTGCTAGAGCGCAACCTACCAACCAAAAACACTACAACCAACACACACACACACACACAATTGAGTTCGGGTCGTCCTGCAGTTTACAGGTAAGATTGAACTTTCTCGTATTCGTGTCTCGAAAACGCCAACTCGATAGAAGTCTTATTAGGACTAGTATGAGCACAAAGTAGTCAAAGATTGACCAGGGATTATCTACTTCGACAGAAGCGATATGGATTTTATATATTTTATACTTCTAGACGCCACAAAGGCAATCTCGAAGACCTATAAGTCTCTCTAGACTTAGTCAGGGTTTCCTGCCGTACTCTGACGGAGACCACACGGGGTCTAGACTGAAGATCGCGACTGAACTCACTGGAACAGTGCCAACAGCAGACCTGAGGTAACAACCAAACAGGTGCCTTTCAATCTAGAAGTGTCGCGACTCTCCACGAACACAGCTTAAGTCCTTTAAAGCTTTTTAATGCCAACAAGACCACTTTATATTTGAACGATAACACCAAAGATAGTTATATAACGTATCTCCGCGCTAGGCTCAGACCAGCACCAACACCGTTACACCGTTACCTTGGTGGGAGATGCAGTACTGAATCGCGGGATCTGCTAGGCTTTATATACGATACAGGAATTGTAGATAGTAATGAGAAATGAGTCAAGATATAAGAGAGATTTGATGTACATGGAATTGCGGAGGTATGCCGCTGGTATTCGTAGCTCGAGGCTGAGACTAGTCATCTAGATTTGACTAGCTCGAACCCTTACTAGGTATATTGGTTTGTTCCCAAGGCCTGCCGGCCCTAGCACATATGCTAGCCGCGCACGCGCCTCAACTACTGGCCGCGCGACCTTGTAGGTCGCGGCATATTGTCTAGCTCTCTATTGGTCAACGCGACACTGCCGTCCGGCAAATGTCTACACGTCTCGCTCATTCCTTCGGTCTAAGTGTCTGTCATCGATTCTGATGACTCTCTCATTATGTGTGATTGCCGTCGCGACGCGTCTTTCCATGATCGACACTCGTCGCGATCACGTTCCAACGATCTCCGATGTCTCGGCTTTCTCGGTCTTAGGATTCTCGCTCGAACTACTGTTCGCGAGCCAAGTTATAGTTGTCGCGACTAGACTTATCCAAGTCTAGACGATATATATATGACTTTCCATGCCCAATCTGTGGACTTCATGCAAGTGTCTCAAGTCTAGGCGTTTAATCCTCCTTGGTATAGTGTCTAGCTTTTAGTACAACCAACCCTTTGCGAAGTCAATTCAATACTATGAGGCCCACTGTGTCCCAAACACTGTACGCTAACCCCCAATGGTATAAGGATCAAACCGTATTGTATCTAGAAGACTATAGTCCTCTCACGTCATGAACACCTAGCCAGCAGCTCGGAGCTCACTCTGACTCTAATGTATATATCACCGGATAGAGGTTCTAGTTGGCGACTAGAAATGCAAAAATGCAAGATTACACCGGTGCGCATTTACGAGCCGTATCAGCGGTGCGTGCATTCCGGGTCGGATCGGTCTCAAAATGAAGGAGGACATGCCTAGATGGTAGACAAACAACTTTCACCTTTGGTTTTGCTTAAAATTGCCCTGTATTCACCGTGTAAATTCACGCGCTGAGGGACTGCTGCTGAAAAATGGGATCATCAAATCTTCACCCAAGGCTCCAAAATTTGAACCGCTTGATGCACCTCTCAAAACAACGAATTTTGGGTATGATTTCAGTTGAACCGGCCAAGGAATGAGGGAGAAACAATTCGTTTACTGGACGGCATCAAAAAACGCCCAAAACAGATGCTGTGCCAACTCATATGCAAACAGCAATAACCAGAGCTCTCTGGTAGACCCAGCGGATGAATTTTGGAATGCTTCTGCAGACTGAAAGTTCATTATCCCAAACGCTCCAAAAAAAAAAAAAAAAAAAAAAAATATATATATAACTGTTCCCCTTGTGTTGGAAAATTTAAATTTACCCTATATGCCATTATCAGGACTCTCACACCGGAAACAGTGAAGTTTCGCGCGGCCCGATGTCAGTTTCGACAGCTGATGCGACACTTTGTAAATAAGTTGTGCTGAAAGGAGGCCCGAAATTTGTACTGTGCGCACATGTATGGAGGCAACGGTCACGGTCACGATGGGGTCCGTTGCGTTGCCAATTTTTCGCGAGGTCACGGTCACAGAGGGGTCCGTTGCCTGAAAAAGAGCGTGACATCGAAAAAAAATGTAAAATTCTCAAAAAAAAAATCATGTTAGCTCGTTTCCTACTCCTCTTCCACGGCATCACAAGATGCAACGGTCACGGTCATGTACATTGCCGTTGCTCAGAAAATAGGCAACAACAATGTCACGGTGGTCCGGGGCGTTGCCTCCGTACATGTACAGCACTGGTTGAACATTTCACATTTTTGAGTGAAAAAATTGATAAAAGATGTCGTTCAATTTATAGCCATTTTTCACTGAAAAAAAGAAGTGAAAAATTTAAAACATTTTCACCACTTTGTTGACTTGAAATCAAAGTGAAAAATGTGAAACAAATTTTGTGATGTTGTTAAGATGTTTCTTTTGCACTTTTTGATTGAACTCATAGTGAAAAAATCAAAAGTTTTTTCACTAATTTTTTCACGAGAAAGCAAAGTGAAAAATGTGAAACAAAGTTGGTTATATTGTTAAGATGTTTGTTTCACATTTTTGACTGAAACTCAAGGTGAAAAATGCGAAATATCACTGGTTGAACATTTCAATTTTTTGAGTGAAAAAATTCATAAAAATATGATTCAATTTATTGTCATCTTTTCACTACAAAAAGAAGTGGAAATTTTAAAACATTTTCCACCACTTTTGTGAGTTGAAATCAAAGTGAAAAATGTGAAACAAACCTCTGCTCAGAATGCTTGTTGCAGTTGTCGGCAGTGTGACCCTTGCCTCCGCAGTACATGCAGAGGTTGTTCTTTCAGCGGTGCTCACGTTCATCCTGTTTGATCTTCCCGCTGGCGTCAAGCTTGTCGGCGTAGGCGCGAGCGGCAGGAGTGGTGTCAGACGATTTGGCCTTGCCTTTACCCTGGTTACTGGAGCGTCGAGAGTTATTGCCTGTTATATACCGAGCCGGGGTGGACCTGAAGAGTAAAGGCCGAAGGACCAGAGGCTCCGGTATGTCGGAGCGTCGGAGGGTCTGGAACGTATACGAAGAGGAATCACAACATCACAGGGGGGTAAGGGTGAGTGACTACCCTGGCCGGCAGGTATCCGATAGGAGGGGACAAGTCGGAGTACTGGAAGGGAACCAGAGAGTGCGGAGACGACTCAGTGCAAGGGAAGTAAGCCAAGCAACGTCAATTATCAATCTGATGTACAGGACATATTAAAGACATATTTATACTAAGTAGCTAATTGTTTTCCATATAAGGAAGGAGAGTGGTTCTTAACAATAAGACAAGTCAGAAGGACTGATAGGAAGTCGTATGACAATAAGATGGAAAGACGGAAAGACGGATAAACGGGAAACGCTCAGTAATCCTTCATTGCGTAAAAACCCGATGATACCGGATGGTCCAAAGGCTCCGGTATTATACCGGAGCCTCAGAGCCTACCGGAACTACCAGAAGGTCGACGAGTGGGCTGGGTATGCTGCATGGATATAACATTGCCAGAGTTTCCGGCAGTTGCAGCGGTAGAGGAAGGTGCAGGAGTGTTGGAGGATTTGGAACTCTTGCCAGAGTTCTGGTTGTCAGATTGACCTCCGGTAGCGTTACCGCCACTGGAACCAGAGGGTTTTTTGTGGTCGCGCTCCCAAAGCTTCTCCGCTTCGCATTTCCAGTACTGTCCATCGATGATGCGAGCAACCATCTTCACTCCATCGAGGGTGTTGACATAGGTATGATGAACCATGTCGTCCTTGATCCGATGGGGAAGTCCTTCGTAAAACTGATACCGGAGGGCGTTATCGCTCCACCGGGTCACACCTAATAATCCCACATAACCCTTCATATTAGAAGGGGCATACCCCCCCCTGTGCCCCTTCTAATATGAAGCGTTTGAAGAAAAGCCAGTGTGCTGCAAAAAATGCTGCACACAAGGTCCAAATATACTGCAAAGTGTTATATCCATGCAACATCCCCAGTCTACTCATCGACCTTCCGGTAGCTCCGGTGGGTTCCGAGGCTCCGGTATATTACCGGAGCCTCCGGACCATCCGGTACCATCGGGTTTTTACGCAATGAAGGATTACTGAGCGTTTCCCGTTTATCCGTCTTCCTTTCTTTTCACTTATTGTCATACGACTTTTCATCAGTCCATCTGACTTGACTTATTGTTAAGAACCACTCTCCTTCCTTTTATGGAATACAATTAGATACTTAGTATAAATACGTCTTTATTATGTCCTGTACGTCAGATTGATAATTGACGTTGCTTGGCTCACTTTCCTAACACTGAGTCGTCTCCGTCCTCTCCAGTTCCCTCCGGTACTCCGACTTGTCATCTTCTATCGGATACCTGCCGGTTAGGGTAGTCACTCACCCTTGACCCCCTGTGGTGTTGTGATACTCCTTCATATACGTTCCGGACCCTCCGGCTCTCCGACGCTCCGACATATCGGAGCCTCCGGTCCCTCGGCCATTTACTCTTCGGGTCCACCCGGCTCGGTATTTAACACAAAGGCACTGCAGCATATAGGTCTTTGGACTTAGAGCTCTCAGTTGTTACTTGTATTAAGTAATCCTGTTCAATAGTGGGAGTTAGAATGGCTCAAAAAGGAAATTTTCAAGAAAATACAAGAAAAATACAAGAAAAAAATAGAAAAAAATATGAAGAGGCTATAATGCGTCTGACAGTGGAGGCGGGATATCCAAAAAAGGAAATTCAACAAAAAATATTGTAAAATACAGGAAAAAATACAATAAAAAGAAAAATAATAATAATAACTCCTTCCGTGCAGCATATTCACCTCTGCGACTTGAAACTTTAAAGAGAGAATGTATTACTTAATCCTGCCAGGGTGGGATACCTAAAAAAGGAAATCTACTAAAAAATATTGTAAAATACAAGAAAAAATCAAGAAAAAAAAAACCACTCTTCCCCCTCCAGCTAGTCGCCATTGGATGAGACACCTAAAAAGGAAATTCACCAAAAAATATTGTAAAATACAGGAAAAAAATCACCACTCTTCTCCCTCTACCTATACTACCATTCTAGTTAGAATAGGTAACATAGTAGGTTTTATTAGAAGGGAGATGTAGTGGTACTTTCAAGAATTAGCAACTGATATAAGTCATAATTAAATCATATTTCTGCTATTTGTATTGAAATTGATGGGTCCTGCCATTGCCTTGAAATTGATGGCTGTCTGTATTGGGTGCTATAGCTGCCTGACAAATGATGGCTGCCCATATTGAGGTTGCAATTGATACCTAAATGCTAACATCTGTTCAAAAAGCGCTGGCTCTCGGAAAGTATTTTGCATTTTGCAGGCCAATGAGGCTGCCAATCACAAAATGCTATAGATGACTCTTGTAGCCCTTGATGAGCTCTACAATTTGGGTATAGGGATCAAAGGTTTGGCTGATGACTTTCCTTTTTGGGACACTAACGCTTTCGTCCCAAAAAGGAAGTTTGCTACATTGACCCTTCTCTGGCTCATAATTCAACCATTTTGGATGTTCTAACTGGATAGGAATGTTGTTCTAGGTTCTTTGAAGCCAACTAGGACACATTAGAGCCTACTACATTGCAGTAATAGGGTGAAAATAGCAAAGTTGATAAATTGTTCCCTGGCCATAATATCCTGGGGATTACCAATGGAAATGACTCTTGAGTGCACTACCCTTGTTCCTTCAAGCTACAAGATACTCTCCAGGTGGTTTATTGTATTCCAATGATGAAAAACATCGCAATTTGGACATACAAAGAAATTTCACTTTGACCCTATTATGTATTCCTCCATGATATGAGATACCCCAAAACACATCCTTTGGGATTGGATGATGTATTCATAGTAGTAAAGTAGGCAATTGGCACCCAAGGCACCCTGTACCCAATGTTTCAGGCTGATCTTGTTTTGTATTCTTGTTCACCATATTCAGTATGTCATAGGGTCATGGATGATGTTCTGAAGGTTCTTACTGAGTTGCCTGGGCTATATGACTAGTTTTGGGTCAAAAGACAGACCAATATATAATCATAAAACTCGAAAATGCTTAATGACACATTTTGCCTATTTCATGAATAGGGCATTAAGGAGATCATTTAGTGGGAAATGGACATTGGAAGTAGGATCAGACAGTGTAAATACCCCATATTATGATTTATTTCAAGTGTTTTGGTGAAGTTTTGACTGAATTCTGTTTCTGAGGATATGGGTTTGAGTGTAGAACTTTTGCTCCGTATGCTGGCCATGGTTCAAATACTATCTGGCCAAAACTTCACCAAAACACTTGAAATAACTTATGATATAGGGTATTTACACTGTCTGATCCTACTTCCAATGTCCATTTCCCACTAAATGATCTCCTTAATGCCCTATTCATGAAATAGGCAAAATGTGTCATTAAGCATTTTCGAGTTTTATGATTATATATTGGTCTGTCTTTTGACCCAAAACTAGTCATATAGCCCAGGCAACTCAGTAAGAACCTTCAGAACATCATCCATGACCCTATGACATACTGAATATGGTGAACAAGAATACAAAACAAGATCAGCCTGAAACATTGGGTACAGGGTGCCTTGGGTGCCAATTGCCTACTTTACTACTATGAATACATCATCCAATCCCAAAGGATGTGTTTTGGGGTATCTCGGGGGGGGGGGGGGGTATGCCCCTTCTAATATGAAGGGTTATGTGGGATTATTAGGTGCCGGGTCAAAACTGAAAGGAAGTCGAACTCAATGATGTAAGTGGTCATCCGGTCACCGGATTTCATCCGGCACATGCGAATCTTGTCCTCGGCATCCCCAACCAGATCATGTGGTCTGAAGTTCAACGTAAGTTCCTGAATGAAAACGGTGAAGTTGCCATCCGAGACCGGAATGATGTCGGATTGTAGAGGTTGGGGGAAACCATTGCTGAGCGCTGCCCCAAAGGTACAAAATGATGTAGAGGATATGGTCATCATCATCCGGAAAGTCTTGCGGGTGCTCTGCAAAGTGCAAATAGCACTGGGTGAGGAAGGAAGAGAGTTTAGCTGGGTCCAAGCGGCATACGCCTCCAGTCCCCCTCGCAGCTCTGCACTGACCCCCTCCCACCTCATCCCACGCCGCAGTTCAGTTCCCACCAAACTGCCCGCCACTGTAGGAGCCTCAGCACTTGTCTCATCTCCTCCCGCAGCAAGTTGACCTCCTCTTCCCACCACTCCTTGCGAGCCTTGGCCTTTGACCATTCCACACGAACTGCTATCCAGACCATCAATACCGCAGCCATCCTCAAAAGCTCAAATTACTCACAATCATGCAATTCTTTCTCGTTCTCCCCCCCCTGCCTCCCCTGTCCAAATCCAAGAGAACGACTTGTCCTTGGAGGACAACCCTGCACCTTGGCGTCGAAATCAATCTGAGCCAATGTTCCCCAACTTCTTCCGCGCCCTCACATCCACTTCGCGTTCTTCATCCAGCTGAATGTCCACCACTTTGAGCTCCCAGATATGCACACACGCTGTATTTCTCCGCCACCACCTGCACCCATTCTCCGATCCGCTCGATCAAGGCCCCTGCACGCGTCGCTGC
>JARJLG010000346.1:0-59160 GCA_029448575.1 Mycena maculata
GGTAAGCAATGGCGAGAACAAGGTACGTTTCGTTCTCTTCTTCGTATCCGCTGATTGACTCGCGCTCCATGGATGCAGCAGATGTCCGCGGCGACAAGTGCGGTTGCGCCCGACGAGTCCGACTCTGAGGACAGCTCCGAGTCGGAGTCGGACATTGACACAGATGGGTTTGAGCTTGTGGAACGGGAGAGCGACACGGCACTGGAGGAACTCGCGCCCGTCACCGCCAGGATGTTCATTGACACGGCCCGTGCGCTCCGTCGGATGGTGCGCGAGAACTCGGACGAGACACTCTTCGAAGTCGAGACTGAGTTGGCAGCAAAATCACGGCGCCCCGCGCGGGCGCCTCTGTCCCCTATCTCCCTCCTGCAGACGGCGCCGCGAGACCGTACACCCGCGCCCGGGCCAGCAGGGCACCTGCGCCCGCTCAGACAGATGTGAATGTGACCACCACCAGGCCACGCACCCGTGCGCAGACGCAAACGCAGACGCGCGCGCTGGAACCAGAGGAGTCGCGTGCGCGTACCCCCCAGCTGCTCAGACGCACTCACGCCCGTCCGCGTGCGGTGTACCCGACTCCTGCGCCCCGAGGGAGGGCACGGATCGTGCACTTGCACGAGTTCTTGATCCGGCCGGGCGGTGCACGCGTGTGCGTGTGCAGCGGGGCCCGAACGCAGTGTTATCGTGCGTCCCTACTTCTCTCATTTTATAGTTATTTTACTGATGCTTTTTTTTTGCAGCTTGTCCTCGAGTGCAGGACAGCCGCTCCTGCCGACTCGGAACTGCCCTCGCCCATTTCGCTCCCATCTGCGCCCTCACGTGTCGCCGCCCCTACCGCGGCGTCTTCGTCAGCCGCTTCCTCCGCACTCCCCAGCCCCGCCATGACCTCCCCCATCACCCCCTCGATCCTCCTGCCGCAAAAGCCCTACCGCTGCCCGAAGAACTTTGCGCCCGCCAAGGACCTCGAGGCCGCACGCGTACTACTTGAGCGCAAGCGCGCGGCCGCGGCCGCTCTCTCGGGCGACCATGGCACGGTCGCGCTGAGCCTCCTCGCGGGTGGCGTGTGCGGGTGTCTGAAGCCCGGCGGTGGTGCGGGAAAGGCGCCTGCCAGCGTGAGCACGAGCACGGGCGCGGTGCCGGCGTATGCGCAGCGTGCCGGTGTCGCGAAGCCCAAGCCGTGCGCGCTCCCGAAGATCGTGGGATGGCGCGTTTGGCACCGCTCCCCGCCGCGGGTCAACGCCGTCGCCTCATCTTCGCGCGTGCAGCTCAACCGGTCCTCACGCCACCCGCTCTCACCAACTCCGAAGACGTCCCCTGGGGACAGTGCGCGCAGGCAAAGCTTCCCCGTGGCGTTGCCCCGCATCAATTTCAACAGCATGCGCACCACGGCGCCGAGGACGCTGCCCCGCCAGTCTCTGCCTGCCGAGTCCCAGTAACCTCAGCATCACCGAGACCACCAATTACGCGATCACATCGAGCTCCACGTCCTTCATGCACGAGCCGCGGAATCGCACGTTTTCGCAGACCCCGGAGCTCCGGAAGAGCAAGTCGTCCATGTTCAGCTCCCTCCGGAAGGTGTCCAAGCGGAACCTGGGCTCGAATTCATCAACGCTCCTCGACGAGTCGGCGAGGTCGTGCAAAATGTTCTAGCGCGGTTCAGCGACGCGGAAACAGAGCGGCTCGTCAAAGTCCGTCTTCTTCTTTCCCACCACACACGCCCCCATTAATGCTCTTGTAGAAGGTCTTCCTCACGGACGGCCCATCGCAGTTCCCGGGCTCGTCCCATGGCTCCACCCGCCGCTGTGGTCCGCTCATGCTCGTGAGTGACAAGGAGCTCCAGGGCGAGACTGACCCTGTCGTTAACACTAGCACTGGCATCCGTGACGTGTGCGTCTTTCACCCAACTCAGAAGAAAATGAGCCACTTACCGAGTTCCCCACAGTGTCATTGGGCTCTCAGACGGCCTCACGGTGCCCTTTGCGCTCACCGCTGGTCTCTCCGTGCTCGGCAAGTCGCGCCTTGTCATTCTCGGAGGCATGGCCGAGCTCATCGCGGGCGCCATCTCAATGGGCATCGTCAGCTTCCTTGCATCCCAGGCCGAGCGCAACCACTACCGCTACCTGCAAAGCACCACAGCCGCGGGGGTCGTCTGCGGCTGCGACAGCCAGATGGAGTGTGACGTCGCCAAAGTGCTTGCCCCCCATCGGCGTCGACGAGCGCACCTGCCGCGCTGTCGCCCGCTGCCTCCGCGACGCCGAAGTTCCTGCGTCCTGCAGGAACCCCGTCGCCGCGCACGACCTCGAGTCAAATGACTCGCTCCAGTGGAGCAAGGTCGGCCTCACGCCCTTCCTGCTCAAGTCCGGCCCCAGCAGGTGAGTTCAGCACTGCAGAGTCAACGGCCCAGACCCGACGTCATTTACGTCGCCAACGACGGCCACGCCCGAATACCTCGCGCAGCGTGCCGGTTCTGCGAAGCCCAAGCCCCGCGCGCTCCCGAACATCGTGGACAGCGCGTTTGGCAGCAGGGCACGATGCCCGTGGGATTCCCACCGATCCAGGCGGCGAAGACATCCCCTGGGGACAGCGCACGCTGGCACAGCTTCCCCATGTCGTTGCCCCGCGTCAAATTTCGACAGCATGGACATCCCGGCGCCGCTCCCAATGCCGAGGACGCCAGTCTCTGCCGGCTGCGTCACCCTCCGTCCCCTGTACACGCGCCCCCACCCAGACATCCCTCGAAACACCTCTGTGGCGAGCCATTCGTTCACTGGGTAAGCATTCTCTTGTTGAAATTTACCAAACCTCTTTTCTAACTTCTGCCTAGCCTGATCTCGCCGTCCGTGGCACTGCCACGAGACGGAGAGTTTGCATGTGCAACCTCTCCGCCTTGGTTTTCTTCTATCTTGATGTACGCTCACCATCCCCGCTCGCCACCTTCGTGCTCGCCAGCGTGCCATCCCGCTCGTCAGTGCACCATCCAAGCTCGCCACCGCCGCCACTAGCCACCTCTGCGCTCACCATACCCGCTTGCCACTGCCGCGCTCGCCACCTCTGCGCTGACGCCTGCCAGCTCTCGACCTTGATGCTCGACCTCTGCGCTCGCCAGTTCGACGCTCGCCACCTCCCCCCATGACATCTTGTATATCTCATGTCGTATACATTTTACAGAATGTTATTCTAGGTCAATGCTCAAACGTAGATTCCTACAAGTAGATAGATTACCTACAATGTCGTACAATACAACTTTTCCTGATAAATTGTTAAATTGACTTCGTGAGATTGATTATATCACAATAATCTGTCTTGTCTACTACCATCTTCGTCGAAACGCACGCGTGCGATGGAACTGGAAACGATGGAAGTGGATGGACAGAACCTCACTGTCTTCAGCTTTCGCACATTTCTTATACCGGCTTCTTGAGGAGTGGGGTATCGAATTCGAGACTTTTACATGTAATACTAAACACGCTACAGAGGAAGTGTACACACAGGTTTAACCTTCTACATCCTAGCACCCCTTAACAAGGCTTCATCTTGGAAATGAGGTTTGCGTCCTGATTTTCGCAGATCCTCTACAATCTTCTCATTGCGCAAGGAAATCATTTCATCCAGAAAGAAATTGAAACTGTGAATTGATGAGAACGAACAGCTTATGATAATGTCGGTGAAAGTGTACCGCAATACAGGCATTTCTCGAACAGTATTCTGGAATTTGCCAAACCAAACATTTGCCTGCTCTGCTGCAGACGAGTTGAAGACCCATTTACCGTTTTCCCCAATGAGCTCCAAGAACTGGGCAGGGTTGCAGTTTTGCTGGCAGAACCCATCCCTGATTGCGTGCTTGCATTTGAAGTGAAAGACGTCTACAGGAAGACCAACGTTGTCGAAATATGTGTCTCCAGAGCTGCGAAGGTGCTTTAGGAATTGACAGTTGTTATCGTAGAAGATGTAAGACGGCATGGATCCTGGAAATTTTTCTACAGGGAAAGTGGCTTTCAAAAAATCCTGAAATGGAATCAATGGCCGAAAATATCCAGAAGGGAATAGTGCTGCAGACCTTGACGCCAGTGATACCTTCTGAGCCAAAGAAAGTTGCCCGGGAGATAATAATCCCGCAACAACGTACAAATAGCTGTTCGTTGTGTGTCCAGTTTCTGGAGGTCCGACCTCTCACTGGAGGTACTTCAGAATCCTGAGGAACAGCATTTGGGAGGGGATCCACAGTATGTGAAGCCGAAGAAGCCTGCTGTTCAGATTATTAGCTGTCATGGATGGATTGAATGATATAATCCAGCTTACACTTCTGCCAGCCATTGGGATTTGTGGGACCCCAGCGTTCCGCAGGCGTGTATGAAGCTGGAACATAGCAGTATTGTGTTCATCAACTTGGTTTTGAAAGTCCTGATGGGCTTGCAAAGCACAGGTGCGAAATCCCGGAACGGTATCAGTCTCGCATCCGTAAACACAACACTTGTTTATACGATCCTGATGTGTGTGGCAAAAAAAAGACTTCTGCGTCATGAGGGGCTCCTTACAGTCATGCACGCAGCAGCAAGCATGACGGACAGTGACCCCATTGTGCACACCAGCAGTCATCCGGTCTGAATGCCATCAGATAGATAGTAGTTAGAGAAGTAAAGAACGCACACCACTGGCCATCCTCTCCTTGATAGACCTTCATACATCCATCACAGGCATGACGCCAATGCCACTGGCCTGTGCCGGCCATATTGTAATTTCGCTCCGCGAGAGCTTCATCCAGACGATGGTTTTGATAATTGCCATGTGGCACAGAGAGAACCTTCTGACGCCTTCTCTTATCCCCCAAAATTGCATGGAAAAGAAAAGAGTCTAGGACCAACTCGCCGGTAAGTTCATGAATGAGACTCGAGGCATTGGGAACGGCTGTAGAATTTCCGAGGGCCGTATTATAAACCTTGGCAATCCCCTCACATGTAACACTGGAGGATGAATATGAGTTCTAAAGTGAGCTAAAAACGACGGCACATACTGAGAAATGATCATCTGCGTTTCAAAGTAGACACAGAGTTGCTTCTCAACAAAGCAGCTCTGGGAAACATGTATGATGGAGGGGATATCCTCATCGTAGTACTCGTTCCGCGCATCTGGGTCTGTTTTCGCCTTTTGTACAGAATAATTGTGATAGTATCGAGTTGAACAGCCTAGTAGAGATAAGTATATCAGTGGGTTATGCCGAAAATAGTTGCATACGTCGGCAGTATAGGGATTTGGAAAAGACTGGTAGTATTCCCCGATGGAGTGTAAACAGACGAGCTTCTGTCTGGATTTCTTCACCGAGTTTGTGAGAGTCACAGCCCGCACGCGGACAATACGACATTGGGGGCCCAACAGTTTCTGCTCCTGTGCATTTTCCTATAGATGAATGACCTCTGAGGAAGGTAGACTGACCTAGTTTATGATCCAGGCCATGGAGATGAAACTCATCATCGATAGAGGGAGGATCATCCCGATAAAAGGTTTCACCCAGATCACCAAATGCCAGCCAGCAGAGATGTACTGAGTTGACATCCAGCATAAGAACTGAAGAGAGAAATCCGGTAACATGGGCTGGAAGGGCAACTGGGCGAGGACGCTGAGGTGGGACGATCTCGAGCCACAATCGCTTTACCAAGTCCAAAAACCTCTGAACCTGATTGAATGTAAGATTTTGTTCTAGGGAGGGATAGCTCTGCAGACGCCGTAGAACCTCCACCGCTGGTGTCTTAGAGGTCATAGTTGAAGCTCAAGTTAAGCAAGATAATCAGATCCGATAAGCTCTGGAGGAATACGGTCAATAGCTGAGATAAGATAAAAAAGCCTGTGAAGCAGAAGTTGTGAAGGGAGGGCCCTGAATGCGCTCCCATGGGTGGAATTCACTGAAGGACATCATTTGAAGGGAAGACCCTGAAGGGGATCCCATACGTGGCATTCACTGAAAGACAATCTCCACGGGGACGGATGTAAAGGGAAGAATATGAATGAAACTCCATGAAGAGGAGTGCCAGAAGGGATGTACATGAAGAGGAGTACCTGGACGGGAAGCCCTTCAGAGGTTAGCCTGAATGAAGGCTGGTGGAAGGAATTACCTGTATGGGTAGTGCTTCAGTCATTGGTCCAGAGCTCAATCACAGGAGGGAATCTGTTGCATGTCTCTGTCTGGGGTAACATTGTTGGAGGCACACCCTTAGAGATAAGTTGCTGAGGGGCCTGTAGTGAAGTATATTCCATGTAGGGCATCTTCTTCAAGCTAGGTTCTGAAGTATTTCGCTTTAAGGTGTTTGTCTTGAGTAGATTCCATGCTGAGGGTCACATTCACCTTGGGCTTTGAAGGGGTTGGTCTTGAAGAGTTTGTCTTGGGCGAACATTATGGAGAGTTAATCACGAAGGGCATGTCATTCGAAGAATACAGTATTCAAATTTGCTATGGAGGGTCTACCGGTCATGTATGGATGTCCTGGGAGGCAATGACTTCCTATTCATACAGGCGAAAGTGCATGGAAGCAAAGTATGTAGGCGTCATGGGGGGGGAGGGGTGGATCTAGGAGGATTTTCCAAAAGGGTTTACGCACGTTTGTCCCGGGGACTGTCCGCAGGACAACTGTCCCGCATTATTCCAATCGTTCCGGTGTTTTGTCGTTCCCGCCGTTATAGGGCAAGTGTTCAGACAGCTGGAGGGACACACGGAGATAATACCCAACCGGAGCTACGGATTGTTCCGAGGCAGATTTTTGATGAAGTTTGATGGGGGAACACTGCCCTATAACGTCTGGTGCATCTCGTATAGAAGACGGGCGAATGTGTCACACTCTCGATGAGCTATCTTGTTTTCCTTCATCCGCTTCCAATTCGGCCCTGAATAAATTTCAAATGTCCTCTCTGATGTATACCTTGCCTTGTGGTACCAATATATGTGGAATTTGGGCCATAGATGAGCCCACAATTGCTCTAACCTTTCAACGCCTCGCATCTGCCGTTTTGACTGAATATAGCCGCAATAATTTGTGATAAAATATGGAATGTACGCCGCACTTCTTATTCAATTCATCTAAATTTCTTCCGGGCATATCAGATGAAATTGAATGACAGAAATAAATGTTTTAGGGAAGTGCCCAGAATGTTGAGTTGTTCAAATCAATTTCTTAGACATGTTTCTTACGCAATTTTCCTCGGGAAAAATTATGGCCGGGATGGAATGACCACTCGGAAGGCCATTTCAATACTTATGTGTACTCATTCAGCGCCTTAACGGCCAAACTCATCGTAGGCGCGATTTGTGACCAAAGTGACTGATGGGCACGATCACCTGTTATCTATACGAGGTGCACCAGATGTTCGGGTGTGGCATCCCGCGCTTCTTTTTCATCATTTTTTTGCCTCAGATTTTAAACTCCACCACACCCGAATATCTGGAGCCGAGATTAGAGGTATCCAGGTCTCAGATCGCTAATTGTCCGTCCGACCTCGATCATCGACTTTATTCCCACGCCTTAACCCTAGAATTACCCTAACCCTACACTTGAAACAGATTCCACCATCTCATGTCTCTGCGTCGCGTGCACATTGAAGAGCTTCCCGAGCCCTGCTCTCACCGATCCCCTCCGCTCCCTGATGATGGACCGATACTGGCGCTTAATGAAGACTACATACCCGTCGCTACAGACTCCACAGACTGACCGGAACCCAGAGGATCCAGGTCTGCCCAGAGGATGTTACTATTTATTTCTCGTTTCCACAATTTTCAAACTTTTTTTTTCAGCCCATGTTGAAATTATTTGCCCACATCGTCTACTAGGTACGGGCTCGGGAGAGCAGGTGATGACCGATGGGTTCTCGGTGTTGTGTCCGTGATGATAAAGGCACATTTGACGACGTTGAACCTGGCGCTTGAAATGTGTTCGCGGCGGTGGGCTGCTTGGTGCTGTTATACAGCAGGTTGTTTGGTAATGCTATCTTCGGGCTACATCATGATCTCCGAATGTCTGTTCCCTGAACTCTCGTCACCCTGTTTCTAGGTCGTCTTTTGGTCATCTGCCTCACTGCTACAAATTCACGGACGGCAGAAAAACTTTGTGCACAGGACCGCGGGTGCGTTAGACTGCTGGGATGCGGAGCCTCTGGTGGTTATCGCGGTGGGAAACACACTAAGAGCAGGTTGATTATCTGAGCAATCCATGGCCGAGTACTTATCGTACAAGCATGAATGGGACCGATAACACTGGAGGGAACGTGAATGGGAATGAGGGGAGTCCGAGTGGGAGGTCAAGGACTACGGGTTCCGCTACCGCTATGGTGTACCCTATCCGCGTGAGGTATGGTACAAGCCGGTGTCGCTGAACATGGATGCACATAGGATGGGCTCGGTGTGGGTCACGAAGGCACTGGGGAAGGTTCAGGGCAGGCTTGCAAGCTCATCACGGGTGTGCTGCGCACGACTGTGACAGATACCCAGGACTTCCACGCGAGCATCCTGCCTGTCCATATCCGCCTCAATTGGTCCACCTACAATGCTGTGGCGCGCATTGTCTCCCTCCCACCCTCCAACCCCATACACTGCATTGTGTGCCGCTGCCGCCACATCCCCTGCTCCCCTATGGCAGCGGCGAGAAGCAGGTTCTGTGGCTTCACAGATGGGTCAGGGTAAGAAGGAGGAGTGGGAGCAGCGGTGATGGCCATGAGAGGGCAGGAGGAGAGCGTGCACCGAATGCTACACCTAGGTGCACGGAAGAGCACACAGTTTTTGAGGCAGAGGTGACTGGGGCCATCCTGGCGCTGGACCTGATCAAGAGCGCACCGCGCTGACATCTTCATGGATTGTCAGCCGGCTATCGCAGCCCTCGCCGCCCCCAAGGCGCAGCCCGGTCAATACCTACTTGCGGCCTTCCACACCTCCCTCCGCCGCCTCCTCCGTGCCCGCGCCTCATTCCGCCTCAGCTCACGTCGGCATGGCGGGCAACGACGCTGTCGACACCTGTACAAAGGAGGCCGCCCTAGGTGCATCTACACCCCTCACGTCGTGCTTACGCCCCCTCGACTCCCCTCTCCCCCTCAGCAAAGCAGCGACCATCGCAGAGGGCATAAAGTTGTTCCGAGCGTGCTGGCTTTCGGAGTGGACAACCTCCCCACGATTCACCCGCCTCTCGACGTTCGACAATGCCACCCCAAGCATCGTGATCGCGAGGATGTACGATGATCTGTCGCGCCCTCAAAGCAGCATGCTCACCCAGCTATGCACCAGGCACATTGGCCTCAATGCCTATCTCTACCGGTTCCCCCCACTGCGCCCTCTGTCTCGTCCCAGAGTCCATCCCCCATTTCCTCCTATCGTGCCTTGTGACCGCCACCACCTCCAGCTCATCCAGCGTCTCGGCCCAGCCCGGCTCTCACTAAAACTCCTGCTTTCAGCGAAGTCAGATGCCAAGCCCGTCCTGGAGTTCATCCACGACATGGCGTGTTTACGCTACACATTGTAGCCCTTGGGCCCCAGCCCCTTATATTTTCTTTTCACTTTACTTACATTACAAGCATAGACTCGTTATTATCGACTACAAACAAACCCTCATAGCATCCTCCCGCATCCTCCTCTGCCTACATACCCTCCCTGGCCCCCCTACACGCCAGCTAGACATCACACATGTACTAGTAACAGTGCTCCCACGGGGCCCACGCGCACTTAAATGGAATTGAAATTGAAAATTGAAACCCGCGCAAGTCGGCGCCCACTGCCTACGTTCCCCAGCCGCCTCTACCTCTGCCGCGTGAACCGGAGTACCAGCCGCCGCACCAAGCCGGAGAACTCACCGCAGAATGGAGACTCCCCTGGCCGCCCGCGGCGGGGCTCCATAAGATTTGTAGCTTCCGCATAACCTATTTCGTGCATTTGAGTCTATTCATTGGTGTTAGGGTAGAGATAAGGACCACGAAAAAGACACTTGCCATGGTACCAAAGGTTATGAGGCCAATGAGTAGGGTGGGTTGAGGCTCAAGCTGACAACAAGGGCATCGCGGAGAGCTTTTCGGTCTTCTTCGTCGAGATATGTATCGATCATGAAGAGAAAAATCGGAGGGGGCGGGCAAGGATGTATTCGATAGTAGTGTATTTTGGTATGAGTTCCATGGGAAGGTTGGTGTTAAAAATATCCTTGTAATGGGGCTCGCGCGTCGGACATACAACACCGAAGTGACGAAGTAGACTAACCACTAGGGATTGAGAATGGTCCGACAAGGCTGCTTGCAGGCGGACTGGAGGGAGATCTTCTCTTGGCTTTATGGGGTGCACAGGGCTGAGATTGGCACCATGGTTCTACTAGTCGGATGGCCAGACATTCCCAAGATCATTCCACGATAAGTAATTGCACACCCTTCGGGTGGGTGAGAGTTAGTTAAGAGATATTGGATGCAGGAGCCGCACGCGGAAAAGGCGCTCACCATCGCATTCTTCGACGTCTTCAAAATGGCCATTTGGGCAGCAAGCGTCAAGATACAAGGACGACACGGAGGCGGACGCCGGAAGAGAGAGAGCCGAAGGTAGCCGACACCCGTTGTTGCATAACAAGACCATACACTGTTGCCTCCGCGTCGAATTCATGTTTGCGCGGCATATATTCAATGTGGTCAAACAGGCCTCTGCCGTCACGCTGTGCGACGCCAAGACCCTTCAGTCATCGCCCGCACCCCCGACTCTGTACGTTATCTTGACATCGGAAAAAAAGAAGTTTCACCACCTGCAAAAATAGTTTGAACATGTTGAAACGTATAAAAAATAGATTGAACATTGTCGAAACGGGAAATAATACTTTAAGTGACTCGGAAAAATAATTTGAGCACCCAGGAAAAAAGTTTGAACACCTTTAAAAAAAAATGTTTCGACACAATTGAAAAATAAAAGGCGAATGAATAAAGTACCAACTTGAACAGCATAAATAAGTACTTTGAGCGACTCGGATAAATGGATTGAGCAATCTTGAACTCAGAAAAAAAAAGTTTTGAACACCTCAAAAAAAAAAGTGAATGAATAAAGCACCAACTTGAACAGCATACGAATGTGTCTTCTTACTTTTCTGGTGCACTTTGCACTCTTGCCGTGTCTATCGTTGGTTCATCAAATTTTGGCCATTAGCCTTCATATTTTCGCCAAAAAACACCCCAGGAGTGCTGCAAATATGCTTTAATGATCTGCCAATTCTGCCATATTCTGCCGAATTCTGCCCTGCCATTGTGCCGTTCTGCCAGGCAGAAAGACCCCAAAATGGTTCTGCCCACAGCACTAAGTATGGATGATTATCCTGAGTTCCTTCACAACTGCGGGTGTAGGAAGCCTTTCAATAGAAGGTTGCTCAAGTCCCATGGGCCAATTCCTCGCCGCGGTGAAAACAGTATTTCTTGACATTTGCCGCATGTTGTTGGACTGCCTGGTTTTCGGTTTTGCTCATCAACGACGCGTGGTTTCTCTGTCACTTCATCCGAATTCCCAGAGATCACTGCCAAGATGCAAGATGAGTGTCGGAGCAAGGGCAACTTTTCAACATCTGCACATCCGAATCGGGAAGTCAAAATTGATGTTGTCAAACGCCCTCATGTCGGAAAGAAAACATATAAATCTGGGCTTTGTGCACGGCCTTATCTCTTTCCCCTGCACCTCGGCGAACTGGTCAGAGTCAAGCTTCGACCACGCACTTGCATTTACGCAGCACAAAGAGAACGCCCAACTGGGAAACTCGTTTATAATCTCGTCTGCTTAACCTGCGATCTTCCTCTTGAGCCCACAAACTGAAATGCTGCTTAAATTCACCTCTCAAGATTTTCTCAACACCACTCTCATGGATGTGGCTACGGGCCACCCCGCGTTCCAGCTCGCAACGACAATTGTGGCCGGGCCGTCTTCCGGGCCTGTGCCGACAGACAGAAATTCGAGACAGACTCGACAAAGTCGTCGGTACCATCGGTTGGATGGGGCGTGTACCCCAAGATATAACCCTCCTCGATGAACATGTTGGAGGCATCGTGGATTTGTTTGCTTCGAATACCATCCAGGTCATGTCCGTGCCCTCCGATTTCCTTCCAGCAATCATCTCATTCATTCCTCGCAGTCCCAAAGAGATGTCCATCCCCACACGCTTTGACACGGAGTACCTGTGGACGGCCACGCCGGAGGAGCTCTATGTTCGTGCATTTTCTTTGTTCTTCTTCCAAGACGTCTAATGCACAGCGATCCACAGCTGCTGGACTTTGACTCCGCCACGCGTATGGCCGAGCTTCATGTGCATTCTCCTGCTCTCCGTGCAACACACAAACCGATTCCGGGTCGTGGCGCTGCTTACCTCGAGCTCTCGGCGCATCCGCTCGGCCTTGCACCCCCCATAGAGATTTTAGTCTCCCTACTCATGTTTGACATCCTGCGCCGCGGGCGCTTCCGACTACCCCGGTACGCGTTCGCCCCGCCCTCCCGTCTCCAGCAGGCCTGGTCCCGTATCCGACCCCGACGCAATACCGTCTGATGCGGGATGCGCTGCTCTTTACACTGCCTTATCATTATTAGCATCTCTTTACGCCGATAGAGGCCTGCTTGCACACACACTTTTCTTCCCATTTATTGATGCATTATTAATTCGTCTCATGCATGCTCCCATTCCCTCGCATTTTTTTGTATTCCTGCATTACTTATCTATCCTCAATAAATTCTCTTTCATCCCACTCTATCTTTTGGAAGTGTCAAATCCTATCAAGTATGTACCTGTATCCGAGGTTGGGCGACTTCGAGACGATATTATGAGATGTCGAACCCAGTTGTGCTTGTTGATTCATGCTCTGAGGTACCAAATTGAAATTACACTCGTTTCAACAAAAAAACACAACATTTGCGCTTATGTATCCTGCCTATGCTGACGGTTTCCTCGCCCATAAAATAATGAACTCCTTCTCGGCACCTGGAACCTCGTCCCACTCCTTCTCGAGGCACTCCACAAGCTCGTCGTACTCCGCCTCCGAGCTAACATACCCAAAGCCTCCTGCCTCGAGAACCGGTGTCTTCATGCCGTTGAATACACCACGATGAGTTAAGTTGCTGGCAACTCCCGCCTCTCCATGCAATTTTCCAATCAGCTGCATCCGTGATTCGGTTCGTATATCGACGAATCCAGCTTGTTTGAGCATCGTCGGGAGATGATCCGCGCAGTCGACGTACAAATTACGGGAGGTCGTAACACATCGGTATAAAGCGACCAGTCTCTCCATGCACGGCTGACCGGGATATTTACCTGCGCGCCAAGGGGTGTATTCCGCAAGCTGGACCCACCCACCGGGGCGAAGCACGCGGTACATCTCGTTCAAAGTTGCGGTCCATTCGTGGTGCTGGAGCGCGAGCATAAGGAGACGCTGGTGGACGAGCGAGAATGCTCCCGTCCAGTCTAAAGGCAGCTTGATGACGGACTCGACACGGAATTCGATGTTTTTCGGAGGCGACGCTGGGAAGAGCCGCGATTCGATGTCTACGGCAACCATAGGCACGGAGGGGTCGACGGATTTTGCAAGATCCGATATCCAGAGACCTGGAGGGAGAATGAATAGAACTGGATTGAACACAGCGAAACTGTCTACCAGGCCCAGTCCCGGTTTCCAAGACCTTATCGTTCACATCCAGATTGACCGGTGCGAAGAGGAACCTGTTTCCGAACAGACGTTTCAAGGTGTTGTGTTGGACTAGGAGCCTGGCGTCTCGTTAGATACCCGCGGCATCGAGGAACCAGAGGGCACTTACCTCTGCCGTTCTACAGCGTCAGTTGGGAGGGCATACTGGGATCCAGGATAAGCCTGGTATTCACGCGCGGCGTGTTCGATGGGAACACTTTGTCTGGGCAAAGCGTTGGACCAGTTGTCTTGCGACAAAGATTCTTGGACTTCCAACATTGTATGGGAAGGCGCAGCAGGGGAGAGAATGAAAGCGATTCACTTCATCTCGTCTTTTTCAAACGATTTGAAGCTCCATTAAACACAAATCGCACGCGGGCAGGACAGACCATGCCGGACAGACAGACATGATTGATGTTTGCCACCCTGGAAGAAGTCCGACCTCGCATGGTATATTTCGCCTGTTTTGGCAGCAGAAATGTTGAAGGCAGAAGGTCATATGTCGAATAAATCCCATGTCAGTTCGCAAACGACTGGCTTGTCCAGGGTAAGAGTGGGAAAGCCGTTTTCCTCGCAGCATTTGAGGTAAGAACTCGTGCCTTTCGAAATCGAGGCAACGGCCGTAGACTCGGATGTCTGGAAATTTCACCGATAGAAACGGATTCGTGGAAGGTCAAAGGAAGAATTCAAGGCCACAGATTGCGCACGGAAGATCAGCGGATTGCAATTGGATTGCGAGCGATTATCCCGGGATGTAAACCAGGTGAGTACAACTTCCGAGGGAGTTTCGCGATGAGGTCGGTTCAAGTTGGAACCGTCTGGAACCAGTATCGACGATAAAGTCGCCAGGATCACTGGTAGTGTGGGCCAGGGCGACACGGTGACACCTTCAAGTTCAAATTTAGCTTTCGCAGAACGAAGAAGCTTCCGATATTGGTACCAGCGAACCAGCGAGCGTTGGAGGTACTGAAAAACGGACTCAGCCCATAACAAAGCTCGTCAAAGCAGACAGGTTCAGGACGGTAGTACGCGGTACAGCGGCGCGTCTCGGCTATGTGACATCAGCCTGGGTGTTGTCTCTGGACTCGGACACTCGGTAGGTAACTACCCCCTTGTCCGTAGCTCCCAGTCAGTCTGAAGTCTGTTTCCAATTGTCCGCTAATCCCGAGTGGTGCCCCAGCTCCGAGTCCCAGCCAAGAGACGAGTACGATGCTGCAACGCTGGTGGAAGTGGGAGAGAAAAAGCGCTCGTGCCAAGCAACGAAATTACGTACAAATAGGGGCTTTGGCACCCGCAGCCAGAATGTAACGCTCGCTTTCCATCTGCCAGTGCATCGATTGGTATGGCGTTCATCTCCAGAAGAACTCAAAACTTGTGGTGCTTTTCCGGGAAGCTCCCTCCGAATCCCCAGTGCTTTATTATCATGGCTCAGAGACCGCCGATCTTTAGTAAAGTTCTATCTGGTCTGGCTCGTCTGAAGATAGCAAATCTCACAGCACTCTGCGTCACCGGCTACTGCTGTACGACCAGCATTGTCTATTGACTGGCGCGGTCGAGCATTATCACCTTATATATCCCGGATAAAAACGAGACGACGGCCCGAAAACATTATTGATACAATTCAACCCTTTCCATTCACGTTCAGTGAGTCGAGCACGAAGCAAGTTTGTAGCTCACTTCAATTCGTCTGAACATAGGATGCATTCTACCTGCTTAGAGTCGGCCCTGGCAGTCGGAAACGCTCCCGCTGGCTTGGATGGAAACCAGATCTGACGACTCATTGCTGAATCCGACTTGAAGTTCTCAGACATCGATTCGCAGATACGCGAACTGGAATCCCTCCGCGCCGAGGAGCATGCCAACGGCGCATCGTTGCGGGATCTCATAGCTCCCGTCAAATCCCTTCCCGCTGGTCGAAATTTCTCGTTGTCGATACTTGACGCGAGCCGTAGCGGCATACCGGATCCAAAGATGGATATCTTCGCCCTCTCTCAAGTGTGTCACCATTGGAGACAGGTGTCGCACGGGACACCGGCGTTTTGGACAACATGCTTAATCCGGGTCAAACCGACCCCGAGCGAAGTGCACGTCGCTGGAGTCAAGGCTTGGTTGGAGAGGTCGTCAGATCTCCCACTGAACATTTCGTTTACTTCGGACGCCCTTCAACGCGCGGACTTACCCACCTGGGCACAGGCTGTAATGCCTTCCATAAACCGTCGAATAAAGACGCTCGAGCTTAAACTGCGCTCCTTTGCGTTGTTGGGTCCCCTTTTCACCTTCCTATTGGAATCCCTCGAAACTCTGGACGTGTTGTCGATGACATTCACCGCACCCGAATTCGTCACACCCCAAATTGACGTAGCCGCCGTCCACGCCTCACGTACCTCCTGATCACGCCACCCAGAAATTACCAAGACGTTTTCATAATGCCCTGGGCCCAGCTCAAAGAGCTTAACATATCTGATGCGCCTACGGGTTGCCTGGACATGCGGCTGAAATGTACGAACCTCGAGGTGGCCGTCGTCAATACCTGGTCGGACGTTGTACTGGATCACGCGGTCACCGTCCTCCCTCACCTCCATTCCCTTCATCTTAGACTACAGTGGGATGATGAGGAAGGAGAGGACGTTGAACGTTTTTTCCAGTGTCTCGCATTTCCTGCATTAACTTGGATGCCACTTTGTTTGCAATACAGACCTCTTTCCTCGGCCGATTTTTCACAATTCCTGCTGCGATCCCCTGATCTCCGGTCCCTCGACTTGACGCTATCCGACATAGGTTCCGAGGACCTGATTGGTCTTCTTCGATGCACTCCTGCCCTCACATACATTAGGCTTTGTTGTTGTTCCTCTTGCATCGACTATAGCTCTTCGCGCACTTCAGTACCGCGGGAACGACCATGAACCATTGGTTCCTCTGCTCGACAGCATTGTGGGATTCGATAAACTGGGATTATTTTTGAAGAAGCCTCGCTTGAGGCGATGCTCCGTTCGCGATGGTGGCCAGCCGGGCAACAACCTCCCTTCGCCAAGTCCTCGCCGCAGATTGCTCGGTTGAACAGTGTATTTATCAGTTGTCATAGTCCGAGCATTAGAGCGCTTGGAGAGAAGATGAAGGAGTACACGGGTGATGAAATGAACCTCTTTGATTGAACCGCCCGCATCGGATCCAAGGCAGGTCTGTTTAGAGGGGTATCGAGGCAGAGAAGTAATCATGGAAGTGGTAGAATGCTTTCTATCCTTGAAATACTACTACAAGCTCTCTTCATCCCAGGCCACGTGTCTTATTTCTCTCGAAGACAGCTCACATCGCGCACCTCAGTACCGCGAGAACGACCACGAACCGTTGGTTCCACGGCTCGACTATATTCCTTGGAACTCGGTAAACTGGGACTGTCGAGAAGCGTCGTTTGATACGACGCTCGGTTCGCGATGGTGGCCAGCCGGGCAATGGCTTCCTTCCACTGGGTCCTCGCCGCAGATTGCTTGGTTAAGGATGGTATACATTAGTTGTTCGAGTCCGACCTATAACGTAGCGAACAGATCCTTTCTTTTAGGCTGAACTACAAAATTGCAAGTGACTGCGGGTGTCCCAGGACAGCCGCTCTGTTAGTCTTTCAGATGAGACTCTGTATCCTCATCGGACGACATCCTCTGCCTTCGATTGTTCGTGGTGGACGTGCCGTGCTCCTGACTGCTGTGGGAGAACAAGGGCATGTCAACCGAAACACAGTGAAGGTTAAACATCCTTGTTGAGGACGTCTGAAGCAGATGAAAGTATTATGAGATTCGACGCTAGTTCAATTCCCAAGGTTCAGGCACACCTTCCCTTCTCTCTCCCCCACCGTTAACCTCCTCCATATGCTCTTCCTTCGGCTGCGAAAGGCCGGGCCCAGCTCCCAGCGGGCGCTCCGCTGGTGGGATGCCGTCATGGTGCTCAACTGACTCAAGGATCCCTGCGGGCTTGGGTGCGAGCGGAGGCGGTTGTACGAGCTCAGTCTTCCCAGGGAGACCCGGAAGAGGCGGAGGTGGCGGGGGTGTTACCCAGCCGGCGCCCTCCAAAACACTTTCGTGCGGGTGCGGTGGTTGTTCGTGCTCCAACCGCATCTGTTTCAGCATGCCCTCGTGCTTGGGAGGAATCGGAGGAGGGACATCGTTTTCCACTCTAGGTTTCCCGATTGGGGTTGTGAGGGGCGGTGGCGGTGGAACAGAGTGGTAGTCAAGGCCAAGTTTCTCGAGAGCACCTTCATGTCCTGGAGCTTGGTGTGGGGGAAACAGTGGGGGAGGTGGAGGAGCAGAAATCGGAGGAGATTTATCAGAGTTCTCCTGTGGCGCAGTTGGCGGGGTCGATGTTATTTGATTCGAAGTCGAGATATTCCCCAGACCCGACGTAGTCTGAATTGCTTTGTTGTCTTGGACATGAAGATTGAAATCCATGGTGGTGGTGTCAGGTCAAGTCACAATAGGCGCAACACAGCCTCGATAGAGCGCCCAGGACCGCCGGTAAATGTTGGGCCGTTCGGGGATGGGACGCGGTTCTACAGAGGAAACAAAAGGGCAGAAACCGAGCCAACATGCTGAAACTTGAGCGGGACAACTGTGAATGCAGAATGAATTGGGCGGTTCGGGTTTGGTCGGGCCGAGGGGGTCCTGCCAAGCATGACCACATTATTTCCTCCTCCGAGCCGTCATGAGCACGAAACCTGCGTCAAGTGAAGACATCCTCGGCCAGAAGGTAGTGTCAGATATCTCGCTTTAGAATCGCAGATTCCTTATTTCTGCATGCAGTATGACCGGTGTTGTGCGTACTGTCCGAAATCTCCATGCGTTACCGACTGACGAGCAACCACTAGTGGCCGATTTCCTTGTGAAAGCGTGCGTTTCGACCGTCTCTGTGCTCAATCTGTGTCTAACATAATCATAGTGGTGTGGGATTCAGCGCGGGCGTCGTCCTATCCGTTGTACTATTCAAACGTTTGTGCTTGCAATCTTGCTCGCGACACGGAGTAACTTGGCTCTCTCATCCAGGCCGCACATGGCCAATTGCTCTGTCAACCGGTTTCGGAGGCGGTGTTGCGTATGCGGACTGCGATCGGTCCTTCAACTCTGCACGGATACCGGGGACAAGAATTATCTCGCAGCTCTCCGAGCTGGAGGGAAAGAAATAGACCGAAACATTGCAACGAACGGGCTACAGCCTCTGGTCGAATAATTCTCCGATTCTGTGACCCGTACACGGCTGGCCATGTTTATTCAACCCGATGCCGTTCTACGCTGCGAAATAATAGAGGGACGACAGGCTGCCCAAACACTGTCAGTGGAACAAACAAAATCAATACAGTCTGGCGAGTCGGATACATAGGTAATAGTATGAAAGGAGTGTGGCGATCTAAAAATCAAAAAGTGTCCATCGTTACCTCATCTCCACAAATTCAGCAGACCATGGCCCCGCCCGTCTATATATACCAAAGACGGGGTGGGCGTTTACACCGTCGTCCGTGCCGATCTCGAGGCGCGACGTCGTGTCGTCCTCGAGAAACATCTCGCGCGGGTCATCTGGCGCAGGACAGTCGGCGTACGACGGGTAGATTGATGCGACGAGCGCCAGGGGATCCGTGAGGCGCAGGTGCACCAGCTGTAGCGCGGTTGTGGTCTTGCGACCCGGCGCGCGGAAGAAGGGAGAGCGGAGGCGGGCGGCCCAGATGTAGATGCCGCCCGCGGTGAAGGAGTACGCGTAGAGGAGGAAGAGGTAGACGATCACGGGGGCGAAGGGGTATCGTCCGAATAATGCGGATTGTTGGGCCGTGCTCAGGGATGTGGAGGGCGCGGGTTGCAGGGTCCCGGCGAACAAAGCGAGCGTCAGGCGGCTGAGCTCCTGGTTCATGGCGGCAAGCGCGCTGGGTTCATCTTGCGCCGCCAACACGGCAGCCTGTGGAACGTCAGGCGCGGCAACACGTGTTGAAGAACAAGCCAAACCTGGAGGTTGGACATCAATTGCAGATTGCCCACGTGGGACACGAGGGCGCCCTGCATGATGTTGGCAAAGGCGGGGTCCGCGAGTACAGGTTCCCCGGCGACGCTGTAGTTTCCGTCTTGGTATCGAAGGGTGAGATTATAAAACGTCAAATCGCACGACGCCCAGGCAAGGATGTCGCCGCTACTTGTTTGGATCGTCGTCTTCGAATTGGCGGGCTGGACGGTCCCGTTCCAATGCAGCTGCAGCATCACGCTCTGAGGATTAGCAGGGAATGTAGAAGTAGGAAGCACTAGAGTTGGAACTGCCGACGTGTAATTGTTACTAGCTGCCGTGCCATTAGTACTCGCAGTGCCATTTCCGCCCTTGGCCAATGAAGTTACCGACTCAGAGCAGGCGCTCGGAGAACCGGCGCAGTTGGGCACCTGGTTGGCGCACTGTGCCCTGATTCCGAAGGAAGGGGCTTCGAATATCAGGGGGGAATCGACCGATTTTGGGACAACGACCGCGAGGTCAGACGTGTTACTGAGGGTGATCACAGAGAGGGAGTTGGAAGAGTTGGTCGCGATGAGGAGGCCGCTTTGCGTAATTGCTGACTGGCTGGACGCCCAGCTTCCAGTGTCGTTGAGACATGAACTGGAGCCCGTGCAGATCGAACCGTTGAAGGCTAGACCAAACGCGGGACTTTGAACTGCGGTCGCGATGGTTCCTTCGACGATGGAGGATGATCCGTGAAGCCATATGTCGGCAAGACTACAAATGTTGATCAGCTCGCCCATATCTGAAAGATGGGAGAATAACGGACATGAGCAAATAGGAAAGCGCGAGGATGAGACTCGTCAAAGCAAAGGCTAGGTGAAAGACACGCGGAAAGTGCAATGTTTTCATGGATTCCCTCCTGTATCGTCCTGCCTGCCACACCGAAGTAACGCTGGAGGTAGCGAGCATCTTGACCATGAACGCGTATCTATCCAAAAAAGATTAAACCAGCACCGTACCAAATTAGAGAAAAACTTTACTGGAGAGGCGTGGGGAGTGCGGGACGCGTCTGGCTGGGAAATTCTTGTTCTTTTAGCCACTTGCCCGCCACACAATATGCGGCCACCGAGACAAGGAAGGGAGCACTGATGGAGACAATATGCGTCTTTTCTCGATAATGTAGAATTTGGTGAACGGAGGAAACCGGTACTCACAGAAATGGTGGTCAAGGTGAGACCTAAAAGAGAGTTGAGAGCAGGCTCGCGCACGAAGATGGCAAACGCGTCAGAACCGCCAGTGGGATTGGCAACCCGGCGGATTACTACCAGGTAAAGTAGCAAAACAGTCGCCAGGGAAAACGCCAGGAGCATTATGACGAGGGCAGAAACCGTGAAGATCCAGCGCGCTGGACCCTCCGACGGCGTCGCCGCCGGTTGCTCGGTAAAGGTCAATTCCCTGCTCCAGCGGGACTTGTTGAAGAACGGAGAGCGCGCGTGCTTCCGTAGGGGGGTGAGGACGAGTGGGGCATCGGGAAGCTCCTTGTCGTGGTCCATGGCGAGCTTGGACGGGTAGCTGGACGAGGCCGCCATCCAGTCTGAGGAGGCAGACTGCCGGGAAGGATGTTACTACCTTGGCTTGGCCATTTGTTGTTTTGATAAATTTCAGGCGATGAGCATGGTGGGATCGGCGCTCACGCAAAATTACCTTTATCACGGACTCGAAGTAGGACATCGTCATGCGAGATCATCCTATAGCTATAGCACATAGAGCACATCAGATCCGAGTGGACGACTCAGTTGAATTTTGAGAATGGCTGTGCTTTTGGAGAAACTCGTGCTTTTTTGGGCGGAGAAACGGATCGAAGTATCGCTCTAGTCCAACGTGTGGAGCTTACTTCCTTTGCTACGGACCTGAAAGCGAGGGCGAACATACGGTGAAATGCAGGATGATTGAGGCTGATCAAGGCAAGAAGCACAATGTGTGGCGGTGCGGGGGTTCTAGGTCAACCAATTCGCGTGGAGACCACACCTGAATCTTGCGCCCATCTTGCCAGCGCTTTCCCATGCTTCTGAATACAAGGGCGTCGTCATTGTGCCGTGTGGAATGCTCCATTGTCCATACGACCCCTTGCGACCGTCGACCCCTGCTTTGCTCCTGCTCATGGATCCTGCGTCCTTCTCACACCTCAGATAATGTTCGGTCGTCCAAGTACTCCAGGTGCTATAACTAGAGCTTGTCGACGTCGGAGGCCGGAGCTGTGGCGGATCAAGACGTCGTCGGTCATGATCTACGAATTTTTTTCGACTTGGTACTTGCCGCAGTTTCTGCAATCTTTGTCACTACCGTCAGATGGTCCCAGTCTATTACCAGCGCAGTTCCCAGATGTCCCGAGATGTCCGACAGTTCTCAGGAGCGTTGCCGTTCCGTGCCCTGAGCCCTGACTGCCAGTGTATAATAGGCCCGCGCGCGCTGATTTGCGAGTGGAATTTATTCTTGTGCTATCTGCGTCTCCGATGCCCCATTTCCACGTCTACTGGACCTTGGCATGTACTCCGATTCGGGCAGGGCTCGGCGCCAGTAATATGCCCGCAGGGCACATGATCGCGCGGGCCGGTGGCCCGCACCGGCATCCAGCGGCATCCGCATCACCTCCAATGATTTGCAATGGCCCCTATTGGCAGTCATCTTGCTCGACGTCGTCTGCCACCGAAAGTCACTGGCCGCCATTCACATCCCACAATTTGAAATTCACCTCCCCGTCCTCCACATCCACTGGCCTGCACTGGCCTGTCCCGAAGTTCACTGGCTTTAGGCATTATGTTCCGGCACCAAAGTCAGGAAGGTGCGCCGAAGGCCAGCGAGGGCCAGCGACTTCCAGCGGTAAAACATGGCTTTTGTGAGAGGTGCAAAGCTGCTGGAAGTCGCTGAAGGTCGGCGGCCTTCACCACAGCCCACCACATTTTCCCATATGACCAAAGTCAGCAAGGTGCGCCGAAGGCCAGCGAGGGCCAGCGATTTCCAGCGGTAAAACATGGCTTTTGTGAGAGGTGCAAAGCTGCTGGAAGTCACTGAAGGTCGGCGGCCTTCACCACAGCCCGCCACATTTTCCCATATGACCAAAGTCAGCAAGGTGTGCCGAGGGCCAGCGAGGGCCAGCAACTTCCAGTGGTAAAACATGGCTTTTGTGAGAGGCGCAAAGCTGCTGGAGGTCACTGAAGGTCGGCGGCCTTCATCACAGCCCGCCACATTTTTCCATATGATTTCTATTGTTACAGCCTGTTCGTGGCTGAATATTGTAACAGAAGTCATAGAAAGTATATTTGAGGTCATCACATTACACCGAGGGCCGCTGACTTCCACCGGTCATCAGTGGCCGCTCTCGTCCCTTCAAAGCCACCGGAGGCCGGTGGAAGTCACTGACTTTTGATGGAACCCGCCACAGTTTGCCCAATTTTTCATTGACATTCCTGCTGTTTTCTTCTAGATCTTTGCTTCTATTAAATATATCAGGTTTGTAGTAGTAGAAGTCATAGAAAATCATATTTTTAAACCTCTACATCCACGGCATTACCATTCACAGCATTCCAAAACTCCTCCGACAACTCCCTTCCTTTTTCCGCCACCCTCTTCTCCACAGTTTCTGCGTAAAGAAGCATCAGAACATGCACAAAAAAATCGTAATTGACATCAGTCATCTGGCGCAATTGTGATTCAAATCCATTGAGCCATGAATTTAATTGTTCCGCCGTTTCAGTGTTGAAGGCCCGAGTCTGATGGGCCACACCATTGTCGTCGGTCTCGGTCAACACCAAATCAGGCTGAGAGCCATCGGTGGGCGCCGGATTGCACCGGGTTCGACAGAGGACATCTGTTGCACGGTGTCCGATATAATGCCAGGCATCAACGATGAACTTGGTTGTTTTGAGCCACAGATCATTTGGATCTTGGGTCACAATATGCCTGAGTAGGTCGCAGGCCTTGTCATAGCCAATGAAACTTGGCCGTGACTGTGGATTATCCTCCCAAATTTTGTTGAGGATTGAAAGCACTTGTGGTGTGCTCTCCGAACGATAACATTTGCCCCACCCAATTGGGACTCCACAAGCCCACTGCACCGTCTGAAGGCAGTAAATGGATTTTGCCTTGAAAGTGTGAACAACTTGCTCGCCAGGGGTGTCCCCCAGTGCCTGCAATTGCACCTGAAGTGATGGTCCTCGGGTTTCCTGTGTTCCAGTGTCCAAGTCATCGATGTGTACCTCCTGCTGGCGACGAATGACACGCTGCACCCCGGGAAATGACATGCGGTGAAAGCGGTTCTCATACTGTTTATGCCAGTTGATATGGGTCTGTTGGTCACAGGTAAGTGCACCAGGTGAATGAACAGGGCGCCCGCAAGGGATTATTCCACAAGTATTCCGTAGATGGAGATGAGTTTCGCAGAAGCGCCCGTTTTTGTAGTTGACAAGGGGATTTTGGCAGTCATTCAAGGCACATTTCTGAAGTAGATGAGCCCCAGAACCTCGTTCCTCTGCCATGGAAGCTTACCCGATGATTAAGTCTCTTGCCATCCATGACCGCAAGTCTAATATATCCGCATGGAGATCCAGCTGGTGGCGCTTCCTGCTGTGCCAGTGTCTCCGGCAGATTCGCCGGTGCTGGCTGGTGGTCAGCCTGGCTCGGATCCATCTTCAGAAGTTTCAATGATTTTATGAGGATGAGTTTATTGAAATAACGTACAGTCCCAGCAGACTCGGTTTCTGACCCGACAATATTGGCGTCCGGGCCCGTGAGGGTTGCTCCTTCTGCCTCACCGATAGCGCTTGACATGAGTGCAGTCTATGCACCCGTGGGATAGAGCCATCGGCACAATCCCGCCGTTCTTGCCCACCACCTTCCGGACCGTCTCAGCCAATACCTTTGCAGTACAGAACGCATCACATGTAAATATGTTCTCCTTCCCATGCGCAATGAGGAGGCGCCGGGACCAATGCTCCAAGAAGAGTCGCTGGGATTGCCGATAAGTGAAGGTGACATTAATGTCGTCTGTGGTATCATTGACCCAGTCTGCAAAATTGGACCAGCCAGAGTGGAAGCGTTGCAAGGCCTTCTCCTGAGCAACAGCAACTCTTCTGTGAACCCACACACCATGTTTTGATACCCGTATAAATTCTGGATCATACTCGAGCAGTTCAGAACGTTGACGGCCCTGGCCCACACGTGTGATCTTGTCCGGATAATAATCTGCTTTGCATTTGGCGCAATGACTCGGAGCAACAACTATATCTGCCAACACCCAATGGAATGATGAGTCCAGCAGCCAAACAGACTGGGTGCTGCCTTTGCGACGACGGCGAAGCGAGGGTACGAGGTTCAAGTCTCCAGCCGGACAGAACTTGCAGTTCAATCGAGAAGTCGAGAGGATGGGGCGCGGTTGGCGAAACAAAAAGGAGGCGGGATCATTTGGGCTGTTTTCATTCAGCCCAAGCAAAGCGTAGAGCCGGTCAAGGTCACCGCAGATATATCCGGCATATTCAGGTGCTAGATTTATCCCGGTTGTCCAGGCTTCAACCCCGTCGGCCTCCTGCACGAAGGCGTGGGTGAGGAGAGCTCGAAAGCTCTTCATCCAGCCAGTGACAATTGGCTGATGAGGTTCTTGGCGTTGATTGAGATGAAGTCGCAGGATGGGGTACAATGATATCATGACACCGAGAACGTAAATTGCCTGTTGGATGGCTAATTCTGGCGGGAAAAAGAGCTCGAGGACAAAGATGAGTTCACGCACAGACATCCCCATGGTCGTGGTGAATGGGAGGGGGAATTGATTGACGACGGAAGCAAAATGCATTCAATCATAACAAATGACAATACATACTTGGCGCGCATGGTACTACATGCTCTAACACATCCGAAAAGAAATATTGAGAGAGTCCCTTGATGATATAAACTTGGTCGGAGGGGTTGGAGCGAGTAAGGCAGGGGAATTTGCGATTTCGCATTTTTTGACTTCATACAGCATTGTAGACAACGATAACTGGGAGGTGTTCTGTGTACATAGCATGCATGAGTATTAGGAGGTGTGTAAGGGCCTACGGGTGCAACGAATGAAGGGATGGGGAAAAGAACTGAATGGACTCACGAGCCAATCCATGAAAGTTGATGGGACTCGACGACGTCCGGACGGTTCCCAAGGCTTTGAATGGCCCCGAAGACCCCACCATTCTCCAGAACGGGTCCTAAGGGATCCGGAGATGCTTTAGTTCATGAGATTTGGTGAAGAAATGACAGACTTACCCATGAATTCTGCACAAGTCCTGTATCCATCCAAATGATCGCGGAAAAAACATCGGTGATGGCATTGGAGACCTCGGAAAATCCCCAATGACGTTCCCGTTGGAAAGAGTGTGTCCTCTGGGACCCGGAGGTAAGTCATTTTATGAGATTTACTCAAGAATTGGGTGACTTACAATGAATTCTTCTAAACCCTGTGCCTGCCCAAAATGATCGGACGGGACGATGTCAGTGACCACAGCCGAGACTTCGGACATCCCAAACGACATATTCACCACCGGGGAGGACCCATAGAGACCTGGAGGTGCGTCAGTTCGTGGGATTCGACCAAGAACTCAGCAACTTACATTGAGTTTCTTGAGTGTGCAGATCTACCCAATCCGGGGAGATGGCAACGTCGTTGGTGACATACAAGGTGTCGGATGGCTCAAAATACCTCCAGCGTCGAGAGAGGGAGTCCTGCTGTACCGGATGATGTCTTGTTTGGGGGATCGAGGTGAGTATTCACGGAGTTGCAGCCAAAATTGCCCCAGATAAAAAACCAGCTAAAAGCCATACTCAACCAGTTCTCCCAGAGTTGAATGAGTCGAATTCGACGGTGATCACGTCTCCATGGGATTCGTACGATGCAAGCGCTCTATCCTTTAGGGTAATCATACGGACTTGTGGGTGCATATGGGCGGAAGACAGGAAGAGATTTCCGCATTGGGACATCTCTCAGGCTTCTCCTCTCGCCACCAACCTATGCTGGCTCGGAACACTCAGACACGCCGTTGGCTTAGGAAGACATAAATTGAAGTATGTAGAGTTGAATCCACAATCAAAGGGATTCCGACATGCACGAGATTTGTCTACTCCGAGTCGGAGTCGTCACTGGCCGAAGACTTATCAACATCGTCCGAGTCTGAGTCTGCCTTCGCCTTCCCTTTGCCCTTCACACCCTTCTGCTTCACGACCTCCTCCTTTGTGTCTTTCGCATCTTTGCTCTTCTTCTTCTTCTTCTTCTTCGGCGGGGACTCGGCATCGCCAGAGCCGCCGCTGACATTGCTGTCACGGCGGATTTTGCGCTTGGAAGGGCCAGCGGTCGGCTTCTTGGTCTTTGCCTTCGCTGCTTCTTTCTTGGCCAAAGTCTCGAATTCGCCCCAAGGCATATCCCCGAACTTCCTGTCAAGAGATTTGACAGTAGCCTCATCGAGTGTCATACTCTGGTCCGCAGTCACCCATAGGGCAAGCTTTCCTCCGGCAATGGCAGCGCGTTTGAATGCACGGGAGGCACCGTTGCAGCTCGAGGGTCTGAGTCCGGCCGCAAAAATGAGGTGCTCCTTCGTGAAGGTCTGGTTCTGGAACTGCTCCCAGCAAGCCACCGTGACCTCCGGAGGAGCTTGGTAGTCTGGTTCTCATCAGAAGATTGAATGTCTATTATTGAATAAAATCTTACCGATCGGGATCAGGTACCCCGCATTTTTCTTGTCAAAGACGGCGAATGGCACAAGGAACTTTTCAAACTCCCTATTGCTGAGCCTACCCTGGTGGGCGAGGACGTGCTTCCTACTAGGTAGCGTGGATTGTTGTGTGATTTGGCGGAGGAATTCGAAGAACGTGTCGGAAAAGGCCGCTTTGACCGGAGCAGCCGCTTTGATTGCCTTGCTTCGATCCGTGGCGATGTCCAAGGGGCGATCCGAGGGTGCTCCGGTGAGGCTGGTTGGTGGTTGGGGAATCAGCTGGGTCTGAGAATCCGGTCAGCACGGAAATTACCGAAACAAAAATGCCAAGCACTCACCGAGGATGACTGAAAGAACAAATCACAGCCAAAGAGTCCTTGACCTAGATCCTCCAGGACATATCTATTGGCTCTGTCCCAATTCAAATTGCTTGGTACGACTTGCTCCATGTGCTGGGCGACTGATCCTACGTCCATTTTGGCCTCCGCTCTGAAAACACTCTGTCTGAGGACTCTAGCCGCTCAATCAGCTGCAACAGGACTTGAGGAACTGGTCTATTAGATCAACATGAACTCACACCTTTCATTGGCGAGTGATTAGAAAGTGCTGCCGGAATGATCTCCGTAAGCTCCCCTTTGATGACGACTGAACCGCCCAGAGTCTCAGATTTTGTAAGCTTGACATTGGGCACGAACACCTCTTGGGCGGGGATGGAAGCGAGCTGATTATCATGAAATTTGACCAATACTGGACGGAAATGAATCAGAGATGCATAGGAAAGTAATGTGAGGTGCTCACCGGCACCATGAGCGGTGGTGAGTTTGGGAAAAGGATTATTCTACTGAGAAACCCGGTTTTCAATGGAAACCCCATGAAAAAAATTGGTGTTATTTGGAAACCCGGATATCGAGGGTTCTCCGCGGCTGGATGCCGGGTAGGTGCCGGCACTGCCGAGATGGCAGCCCGGCATCCTTCTACTTAGGTTAATTCACACGAACAAGTCCTCACAGACAAGTCTTTGTGCAGCAGATCTTATGGAATTGTGCATCCCCTGGATGATCTAGACCAGATTTTTTGGGAGTCAGAACTCGAATAAATTGAACATTGTTACACTATGATATCAGATATGTATTAAACGATAACTACAGAGGGCATTTTTATGTTTGTCCCTCCTGCCTACAGATGGTGTTCATTGGGAAGTCGGGATTTTTTGACAGGAGGGACAGAAGCAGACTCGAACTGGTCTGCATGTTAGTTGATTCAGAGTCAGTGTGACTGTGAGTGCAGCTGCTGCTCCCCACCCCTGCCCTCTCTCCCATTGTCAGCTATCTCACGTACAACTGGTACAATGTTGACTTTTCTATTTAGCAGGTGGGTCCATGATAAGATGCCCAAGTTCAGTGGCCAAGTGATGAAGAAAGACAGTGGAAGAGGTAAGTTATTTCATATCCTTCAGGAATTTGAAATGACTCAGCAAGATGAGAGTTGAAGGTGTGCCAGACAATGAACGGGTGATAAAGTTCCCCGAGCGCATTGAGAATATCCTCGTACTAATTTCCAGAGCGGAAAATCATTTACACAAAACCTGAAAATTGGGAAGAAAACACCTCAAAGAGTGGGCCGACATGCACAGTGAAACAAACAAAGAGTATGGTCACAAGATGGGATACGAGCGTCAGTATGAACACATGGAACTGCAATTTCGTTGTTGATCCGGCCTTGTTCAAACTCCGCCCGGTGATGCCGGAGGGGCTTTTGAATAGACTTTTCAAAGATTTCTCCGAAAAGGGGGGCTTTTATTGAAAGCCGGGTTCCTCGGTATAATAATCCTTGGGAAAACCTGTCTCCAAGTCATTGTCTTCACCACCCTTCTCATTGCCCTTCTCATCGTGGATTGACGGCACAGGACTGGTTTTGCTGGACAAGCTTGAGAGGTCCAAATCATTGTCCTGGTCCTCTGCAACAGACACTGAGAATCATCAAGGGGAACCTGAAGTACACATACTCTTATCTGCGGCCTTACTCTTTGGCTTCGACGACAAGGGGCCGAAACTTGGAGGCGGGTCCATGGTGACCTTTTGCTCATGGAGTTTGAGGTTGGCCCTGGGACAACATTAGGTGGAGATTGGGAGAATAGAAGAAAAACATAAGAAATACCCAGTCAAAGGTTTCTGCGGCTTGGATTTTTCTGCCACGTCATCAGCCATCTTTCCAGCGCTTGACTTATTTGGCTTAGAACCCCCCGGAGCCCTAGGGGCCTTGGGAGGATTCTTCTTCCGGTATTCATAGAGAGGAGCAAAACGAGCATCCTCCTCCCACGAGCGGTAATCAATGAAGAGGTGAGCCTGGAGCAAGCTCAGGATGGCCGGCTTCTTCAGGCCCTTGCTATCAAGGTCCAGCGCCGTGCAGATGGCCTTGAGGTCTTCAACCTTTCGAGTGGTGTCAATCGCTCCAGTGAAGACAGGGCCGGGCGGCGCGGACATGGTCTGAGACAGAGAAGATCACGCCTTATGAAAATTTGAAATTGCAATTTTGACTCGAAAGCCATCGACCTCCAGCGAGGTCGGATAGGGGCCAATGAAACACGTCGGCGCGTGGAAAACCCAATGGTGATCGCCGCAAGTCACTATCTTATCTTGGTCGCCGGTGCACGGCTCTGGCCGACAGCAACCGTCGAAGGCCAGCGACGACCGCCAGCGATCATGTTCCATGCGGGCATATAACTCCTCGGCGCGGCCTATGCCAATCATGATTGCATGATTATAGTTGTTTCGTGGTTCCCCGACATCTATCTTTGCGGCTCCCAGTCACTCAGGCGACCTGCGAATATTTTCGGGCTTGTGTTACGTACCCCAATTCCCTCTTCATCGTTACTCTTGAATTCATTACACACACCGGCAAAAGTGAATATTCAGCTTGGATTATGCTGCCTAATCGTCACCTGAAAACACTATTTTCGGCAACATGTTTGGCTGGCGGCATTTTTGCCATTGGCTCCGCATTTTCAAATGCCGTTGGCTGAATAGATTGCTGAAAAGGATCTTTTCAGTTGACAATCAGCTGAGCCGGATATTCAATTTTGCCAGTGTGACAGTGCGCCAAGAGTCATCAGCACAACATCAGCAGATTGGATTCTGAGTTTAGTTTTTTGATATGACACCAATTGGATCCCTAAACTCTAACCAGTGGATACAGAGGGAGTCTGAGGGACTTGCTCAATTGGATTATTGGTAGCTGCTTGTCACAGCAAGTATTCTTTACCTGCCTCTCTGATACCCCAATTCTGTGTTTACTGGGCCTCGGGTAGTGCTCTCAAATTTCGACGAGTCCAGCAGTTTTTTTTTTTAGAGCGTTTGGGATAATTCCTGGATCCAGAGGTATTCCGAGAGTGGTGGAATAACAGGAATGATGGCGGACAAATAACGTCCGAACTCCTTCACCATTTGCTGTGGAGAGGATTTCCTTTGATATATCTTGTTCAGTAATTTCTTTGCAGCATATCTACTGGTCCTTAGAACATGTTCTGTTGAACCAATTTCCTTCCAAAGAATCTCCCGCATGCTATGTGCTCCATGAAATCTCCCTTGCTGCTTTCTCTTCAGCTACTTTACTTCAGCCCAATTCCCTCTAAACAACCTCCGGAAGTGCAACACAACAGGTATATTTGATTCAGGGAAAACTCTGAAGTGGAATTCAAGACCCGGGAGCCTGAGCACTGTACATAAATTAGTTGATGTCCTTTGTAACGTGAACTAACTACTCCGGATAATTGGTTTGATAACTAGACTCGATGAAATATGTTTATTTGTGTAGACAGCTTGTAAGACAAGGTCTGTCATGTATGCCTTTCAATGTATGTATGCGTGCATGCAAGGGTTTTTTTACAGTGTTTCCCAGATGTTTCATGCAAGTGTTCTTGAGGCTGCAGGGTCTGACCAATTAGCACTCAGTGCTCAGCTGTTACATCTTGGTGTATGTTTCTTTGGGACCCAGTACTTAGTCCCAGTGGAAATCTGTGTAGCCAAATTGAGGGAGAAAGAGCAAGATGTTTCTGGTCAATAGAAATTACCGCCAAACTGTTTCATGCACAGCAGAGTCAGCGGAGGCTCAACATTACTCCTGGGAAGGCAGTGTACTGGGCTCCGCTGGGGTATAAATATGAAGTAGAATTTGTAGTAATGGCATCTAGTTCTCCCCTTGCAATCTAGGCATTTAAAACCACCTAAGAACGAAAGGGAACAGTCAACAAAAGAACCTAAGGTCACCGAGACCAAAGGGAACATCTTTCCTCCCCTTCCGCCTCACTCCGCCGCCATTCCCTTGCAGCAGAGACACTTATACCCCACCCTTATTTGATATAGGCCCAAGTGGAGCAGAACTCCCACTACAAACAATGCCGTGGACAACTCTGTCGTATTTGTGTGTAGCTATTAAAACCCTGTCAGGACACCTGGTCCTACAGTAGAGCAGGAGAATGATGGCACACCATTCAAGAAGCTTTTCAAAGGAGCGGACTCTTTGACGGAAAAAGGGATTTCTCCGTAGAGGCAGAAGAAAGGAACAAAGCAGAGAGGGATTGAGCGGAATATCGACAATCACAGCAGACCCGCCCTATATTTGTGTTTGATAAACACTCTGAAGTCAGGTTATACGACGGCAGAGACTTAAAACAGGACCAACATACCCCAGACTAGTGCCAGCGCTTCCCTCTGCATCACATCATGACTGACCTCTCCCGTTCCCGAGTGTAGAACGGAAAAGCAGCGCTACTGGAAGGCTTTTCTCAAGGAGGGAATCAGCAACCTTAGGATTCCTCCGTTGCGAGACGGAGGAGTAGTTTGTACACGACCACATTTTTAAGCACAAATTCTGTGGCTGTCGAGAGACTTCAGACATACAAATTTCCCCCTAGAGGACAAATTGCTGAGCCTGCCAAGTGACAAACTGACTTGCCAGCAGTAGCACTGCAGTCCGAATCACAACACCCTGGGAAATGCATTGAGACCGCCCAGACATTGATAGATTGTATTATGCCAAAATGGAATCCATTAGTCCCAACAGCAGACCTTTGTGATGAATTTAAATTGACACCAGAGGAATTGGAAGCTACCCAAAAAGAGGTGGCAGTTGATAAACCGATGACTTATGATCCAAACTTTGGATTATCCATCTCTGCCAGTGGCTTCCAGATCTTTGCTGAGGACGATTCAATGAATGAGATTGCAGCAAGATGACAACCCCAATTACAGCCATTCCCTGAACTAATTACAGTCTTTGTACATATCAAGTTCTTGTGTGCAGGTCAATATGACCCTCAAATTATTGCAAGATTCAAAATTGTTTCAAATGAACTCAACGAGGATGCAACTGTGAACATCACATTTGACAATCCCACCATAAAAATCAACTTGAGATCAGGGATGTTGGGGGCTACCCTTACAGCGTTGCAGAAAATTTCACGCAATGTACTATGCTCCTCATCTGACTTTCTGCCCAAAACTTTGATCAAAGAGAGAACAAAATCTGAAAATAACATGTTAGACTTAAGTTTCCTGCTCTTCAAAGTAGTATTTGCAGTGTTGAATGAGCAAGTTGCACAGACACAGTTCCAGCAGACAACAATTACTTACCCTGTCACCACAGGCACTGATTCATACCCTCCACTGGAGGTTAATACCCAGATTGATCTGATGTTCAGCTGCCCAGGTATTCTAATACCACAAGGCTCACAGCGAGGTGTCTTTACAAAAATCATCGAAGGCAGATGCTCAAAACCATTCAGGAAGACAACTTTTATCAACTAGCCAGGGATTGAATCTGCTGCTCCGTGTATGAAGTCTCTGATTACACTCCTACTGACAAAATGATTTGGAAATCAATATGTTCCACATATCTAAGACGATTTCATCGTGAATTAGTTTGGAGGTCAATTCACAACATTTTCAGAGTAGGTGACTTCTGGACACACACATTGATGATCTTGAACCTATTGCAGCCTGCCCAACATGTGGTGTCCCAGAGAGCCTTGAACACATTGCAATGGAATGTGATGCCTCAGTGGCAAAATTAATTTGGAAACTGAGTGAGGAGCTCTGGGCAATGAAATATTCCACCCTCAGCTGGGAACTCATCTTGGGTTGTAACCTTGTTGAATTTAAGCACTTAAAAGGGAGGATCATCCCTGCTATAGGACAATTATTTGCCATCCTGGTATCCACGGCCCGGCACACAATCTGGAATGATAAGGTTCTGAGGAATCCACACCGTAACGTCATAGACATTGAGATTCACAACAGATGGCTAAAATCTGTCAATTCCGCACTAGGATGAGATTGAATCCGCACCAACAAACTGAAATGTGGTAATCCTGTGCTGGATAAAGATCTTGTCCTAAGCACATGGAGTGGTCTACTAATGAACAAAGACGCACTGCCGGATGATTGGACTTACACACACTGGGGACAAGCAGCAATATACAGGGGCCGGATATTGCCAGTATATAGGTAGTATATTTCAAATATCCTCAGTATATACTGAGAATATCCAGGGGCTGGATATCTTCAGGATATGTGATATATGCTTACTAAATGCTCAAAATATCTGGGCCCTGGATATGCTCAAGATATTGTAACAATATACTTGCAATATCCTGAGTCCCAATATGGTAGCCATCAGACCTCCGTATATTGTGATCATATTACAGCCAAACAGCCCATAAATAGCTTTCATTCTTCATATAGTAATAATGATCTCAGAGAAATGATAACCTCTGATACAGGATTATCAAGAGACACCATGTAAATTAACCTTAAAATTGCTTGCAAGGTGGGAAGTTTTTAAGGCATCACATGATCATAAAACCGGGTTTCATGATCATGTGATGTACTTCTAGGGATCTCCACCATACCGTATACGGTTACGGGCGTAAGAAATACGGCACCTTACGGTTGGCGTCTGATACCGTAACCGTAACCGTAAGGAGAGCTGCAGAGCCTCTTACGGGACGGTACGGTGCCGTATTACGGGTTCTTACGGCACTTACGGGCGTATAAATGAGTAGAAAATGGATTTATATGCAAAGACCATATCTACGCCCCTGCTGCCAGTGCGGATGCATCAGGTATATTCTCCTCCTCCGCCTGCTCCATGGATTGCAAGAGATCTTCAAAGTTCTTACGTTTAAGCCGGAGATGATGCTTAAGTAACATCAGAGTCCGAATGGTCTCTGGGCTCAAACGTGCACGCCGCAAGGAGATGGTGTCTCTCCCACCCGAGAAGACTCTCTCGACGGCCACTGCAGAGCGTAGTATCAAGATGGGTTGGTGAGTTTTCACACAAAGAACTGAAAATTGGTGCTGACCTGGTATTGACATAATGTCGCGCGCCAGCCGATACAGGCGCGGAAACTCGGTCTTCCTCGCATACCACCATTGAACAGGGTCCGTTGACGAAGCGGCACGCGGTGCGTCGAAGTAGCGCTCAAGCTCATCGCTCTCATCTTCCTCATCTATGCCCAGGTCCAAGTCGGCAAAATTGACAACTCGAGAACCCCCCGCAGTTCCCCGTGCGGAATTGGAGGTTGTAGAGTTGGAAGCGGGGGCGGCAGATAATGAGGGCGAATAGTGATCATCGAAATACTCACGCAGGGCTTGCATTTGCTTCTCGAGATACTCGGTTAAATCCGGATCGCTGGCATAGTCCTTGCGGAGCTTCTTCAAATTGAAGCGAGGATCGAGGACTGTTAAATGATAAGTAATAAACCGTGGATGATACGCGATCACTAACTGGCAGCCCAAATGTAAAATGGGGACTTGTTATGTAACGTGCCTGCGAGCTAACACTGTTACCAACTGAGCCAAAAGGCCACTATGACAGGTTAATCCTGTCATAGGCTGCAGACTATATATACATGATTACACACATTTTGCATGCATGTAACAGTGCCCCCCCATTAGGCACTGAACCCTCGAAGTGCGAAATGATCCTAGAATAGATCCGAGATGTCCCGGAATGGGACGGAAGCCCAGGAATGGGCCAGACCGGGGACGGAACCCCGGGTGCACTTCCGAGAACCACATGATACACAGTAGACCCCAGGTCACATGATCGACCTGCCGGACGTTGCCGAGTTCAAATAATGACAAATTTCCCAGGTTCTCCAGGCCTGAAAAAGAATGCCACCAACAGGGATTGAACTCGCGACCGGTTTAAACCTGTCATACTGTTATGTAACGTGCCTGCGAGCTAACACTGTTACCAACTGAGCCAAAAGGCCACTATGACAGGTTAATCCTGTCATAGGCTGCAGACTATATATACATGATTACACACATTTTGCATGCATGTAACAGGACTGATCGTACTTGTAGTAGTAATCACTTAGCTTTCGATGAGTGTTTGTCAAGGCCTCAACCAGTTCTGGCGGCGAGTCCTGGGGAAGGGAGGACAGCTTGTCTTTTAGTGTTTTCTGCAGGCCACGAAATGTAGAGTGGATGGAAGAGAGCATTGGGCGCGAGGTTGTCGACATTTGGCTGGTTGCAGAACGGAAATTGAGCAACCAGTCGGAGACGATCACAATTGCGTCCCAGTCCTGCACTGTTAGCTCGTTATTATGAAGATCGCGGTTAGCAGCAATAAATGCGCTGATTTGAGTGCGATATTTGAGGGCTCGGCCTGAAAAGCGAAGCGATGATCCTTCAGGAGCCGGCTCTGGGACTTGGATGAAAGAAGGGACATACTCAGCATTTGGTGGGTCGAGGACCAGTGTGTTTTGATGTCGAGGATGAGCATATGCACATGACCACTGATTTTGGATGGGGAGAGAATCTTGTACCACTGCTGCCGCCGTTGAGGATTAGACCGAACAGAGCGAATAACCGTCCGAAGCTGTCAATATGTATGGGATGAACTTCTATTGACCGCACCTCACCAAACACTGACCTTCCGTACAGATGCTTTGATTCCAAGAGGCATCGGCTCAGTCGACTGAATTTCTTCATCGTCGAAGGCAATAGCCTCCTCGAGGTCATCAGAATCAGGTGAACCGACAACTGATTCTTGATACGACGAAATCTGCTTCTTTTGATTTTTGTTCTTTTCGACAGCCCCGATCGCCTCTAGAAGCTGATGGGGTAATTTTAGGAAGTGGTGCGAACAGACGATTAGAACGTACCTGAATGACGGCCAGATGGACCGTATGGGGCATGCAGCGTAGACGCGAATTTTGCGCCAAGAATTTAATCTTCTTAGCGAGACAAAGTCATTCGATCGCCTCTACAAGTGTATCGTTATTTGTGGCATTGTCCATCATAAACGCGATGACCTGGTGTCAATAAGCACGATTCTATCCAGTTTTGATCAACTCACCCGACCAGTCAATCCATAGCGCTCCAATGTTGCCCATACAATATCTGCCATATTGTCACCGGAGTGTTCACCGATGAGCTCTTGAAAGTCAATCAGGAGTTCCTCTAAAAATGGATGAGTTGTGTCGCACCCAAGAAGTAATATAGTTACCAAGTTTCCCGTCATTCGTGACATAATGGACGACTATGGCGAGGAATGCGTAGCCATTCGGTGAGGTCCACGCATCGAGAGAGATGGACACCATGCCCTTCAGCGACTAAAATTCGATAAGTACAAAATAAACAGTTTCCAAATGACGACTTACCGCGAAGAATGAATGCAACTCCTTTTCCAGTTCAGTTCCCATTGCAATTACCTTGCGTTGTACAGTGCTAGCAGAAGGAACACGTAATCCGTGGGAGCGGTGGTGCACATATTCGAGGAGACGTCGGAATTCAGGTCGTTCAACCTCTTGGAAAGGTTGGTCGCATGCCACCAACCACTCAAGAAGCAGTCGTTCGAATGTCTTTTGATCCCAATCACCCTAGGGCGAACTTTGAATTGACGAAGAAGTTAAAATAATGGACGCACAAGTTCTTTCTCTGAGGCACGCGCTAGGGACTGCCGGAGGGTTTGTTGATGTGTCGCGAGAGTGGCATATTTATCCATGAATTTTTTGAGCTCAGCTCGACTGGAGAACTTCTTCTGCCCCTGTGCGATCGCTTTCTCCTCTGGCGTTGGAGGCGTGCCCCTGTTGAGCAAAATTTCGAAGAGTTGGTGCATGTCCGGAGCATTGGATTTCAGATGTCCAGTCAAACCTAGCGGCATTACGTGAGTTCATCATCATTTTGGCGCAGAAAGGTCTTACCATTCAGACTGGAATGCATGGCCTTCGAGATCTTGAGGATTTTCTTAGATTCACCGTGGAGGCAACGGTAAAATTTGTCGCCCTTCACCGAGGGCCGCCCGTGGTTAGTACTGGTTACATTTTCGAAGAAGTTGTAAATTGGATTCCAATAGCGATCCTGTCAATTGTTGAGTACCGTCCCTGATAATAACATGTAAAATTCGGACACGTACCTCCGTTTCTGTGCCAGCGGTATTGGGTCCGGCCGAATTCGTCGGCTCCGCAGAATTGGAGGTATCTGCGTTGGCGTCAGGCTGTGTCCGCTTCTTCTTCTTCTTTGGCGGCTGCTTCCTGTAACGCGAACCACCTTCGGGGACCGTCTTGGTGGGCAGTCCCTTGGCGAGCTGCACCATATCAGTACTGTTGAACGTGTCCCTGGAGTATAAATCACACCTCCTCGTGCGTGATCACAACTTCGGGATCACTGTCAGACTCACTTCCCGAATCTGCCGCGCCCGAGTACGTGGCATCCTCGTCATCACTTTCCTCAGTCTGCTTCTCCTTGTCCTTGTCCTTCCCTCTCCCCTTCGCCTTCCCATCCGATTTTGCTCTGCGCTTCTTACCCCGCGGTGCATCCTTATCGTCAGACGTCTCCTTCTCCGCAAGCAGAGCCTCATCCATTTTCTTGTTTTTTTCCACGCTTCCTGCGGGACATTCCTGGAAGGAGAGCTTCAAATCAAAGAAAATAACAACAGGTTAAAAAATACCTGGTTCTGGAACCGTACCAGGATCTGTGAAGTCAATGTCCGCCAGAGCTTTCTCTGAGCCATCAGCATTCAATGCACCCTGTTCGAAACCGCGCTCATCGCGATAAACACCTCCTATTATGTGAATAGTTGTCTCAGTGCAATTGTAGAATGTAAGATGATGAAAATCAGACTGTCTGCGCCACCTAATAGACAAGGCGGCAACAAAAAATGCCGAAGAGCATGGACTCCGAGTTCAGCCATTGTCTCGCAGCTCCTCAGTGGGCGCCATATACCCAAAAGATAGATAGGCCCTTGATTACAACACATATCCTCGATGACACAGGGCTGCGCGGATGTCCGAAACAGAAGTTTCCGGTGTCACCGCTATATGTACCCTCAATCAGTATTCCGCAAACTGATGAGATTAAAACTCACTGAGAGCGATAGTACCGGCCTCAGCTGTATCCACAAATACTGTCATGGAATTCTGCTCCTGCGGAGGATCTGCCCAGCGTCAAAAATATACCGTACTGGCAGATGAAGGTGTCTTACCTTTCTTCTTGGGAGCACCACTCGATGGTGATCCTCCGTGCCATGCTCTTCGTAAGCGGTCCAGTCGCATGTGCGAAGCGTGGTCTTGTCGATAACGCCATGGAGTATTGAACGTCTGGTACTTGATGATATTGAAGGCATTCGGACGTATTTGATATACTTTGGCAAGTCAAACACGAACAGATCCAATACAAAATACTCACTGAAGACCTGACAGGCGATGACCCAGTAGAAGTACACAGAGAAGACAAGCCCGGGAATGTACGGAGCGCACAGATACTCTAAACCCAGACCAAGCGCAGATGACCAAGGTGAGGACGACGATACCAATAAGGTAAGCACAGATAGGAGGACCGGCAAGAAAAACAGGAACACAGAGCCAAAGAAAAAAACAAGAATGGACTTTGTCGAGAAGCCAATGGCCTGCGCTGTGGACTTAATCAAGACACCACGCGTCTCGCGGCCTTTATGCCCTGATAAACGAGACATTTATCGAAAAATTGGTAAGATGAAAGTGACGACTCACTTTTTTGAACATGCTTGCGGGCGAACATGGCTGTACAAAGGGCGTATGAGAACCTAAGAACTGCACAGTGCATCTATTTATCCTTGGTCGGCTACGTTTCGAATCTTCTAGTGCTTGGTCGGCTACGTATCGAATCTTCTAGTGCTTAGGGGCACATGAAAAACCGCGTGGCTATGATAATAAATTTCAAATGTCTGATGATGACCCAGGTACGCCAGCTGGCGTGACGAGCAGGACAGAAAGAGTTTAATGGACAAAATGTCCGCATCGCCCGTACACCTCATTGGAGCTGTAGTAGTGGGACATGGGACCTTCTCTGATTGCTGCTGAGGCGGGCCTGGTGCTTGGCATTGGGTTCGAGAATGATGGTGGTCGCCACGTCGGAGATGACACGTCGCCACAATCATTTGAATCTTGATTCCATCGGAATTGCCGAGTGCCGGAACCGGACGATTTGAGCCGAATTTACGGCCCGTACAGTGCCGTATACGGCCGTATTTTATACGGCTCCATACGGCATACGTACGGAGCCCACCCGTAACCGTAAAGGTAGGTACCAGGCAGTGTACGGGACGGTACGGGTATGCCGTACAATCCGTAACCGTATACCGTATATACGGTTACGGTGGGGATCCCTATGTACTTCTGTTCTTGTTGTGGCTGTCCACATGCATCTTCCCTTTCCTTCCCCTATCAAGCATAACCCTAGCAGAGGTGAGGATGTGGGGAAGGAAAACCTGACCAGATGGCCATCCTGTGGATGGGACTGTGATCATAATGGAACTACACTCAGCATTTTTGCATAGGGCATTGGCCAAAATAATGAAGTGTGTGCCAGTTCAGGCTACACATGACAGCAGAATCACATAATAGTAACAATATGATATGATATTGTGAGCTGGGCAGGTAGGACATGAAGCTGAATTTTGAGTCTGAAGAAGGGTCTGTAAGTCTACAAATCTTGACTTTTTCACTTACTTTTTTTGCCCAAGATCTTTTGTGAAATGTGAAACATTTTTCACCAATTTGTTCACCAAAAAACTTGAAATGCTCAACCGGTGCCATGTACAAATAATCCCCAACTTATGTGCATTCATTATAACAATAATACTTCTTGTCTCTTACCGTCATGTCATTTTTATTTTATTTCTTCAACCACCTACTTTGACAGCAGGTAGTTGAAGGCAGCCTGCTTTGGCAGCAGGCTATGCTTTGATTTCTGTTCTCTATCTACCTGCTTTGGCAGCAGGTAGTTGGAGGCAGCCTGCTTTAGTAGCGGACTGTGCTTTCTTTCTATTCTCTATTCACCTGCTTTGGCAGCAAGTGGCTAGAGGCAGCCTGCTTTAGCAGCGGGCTGTGCTTTCATTTCTATTCTCTATTCACCTGCTTTGGCAGCAAGTGGTTAGAGGCGGCCGGCTTTAGCAGCAGGCTTTACTTTCATTTCTATTCTCTATTCACCTGCTTTGGCAGCAAGTGGTTAGAGGCAGTCAGCTTTAGCAGTGGACTGTGCTTTTATTTCTCTTCTCCATTCACCTGGAAGTGTCCAGAGGCAGCTAGCTATGATGACACCAATGCTGTTGTATCTGGAAGGAGGAGAAGTGAAAATTTTATACAAATTTACTAGCCTGGTAGATAGTGTGATGGTGAGCTCACCAGTTGTCTAGTACCTCATACACAGGGGGCAAGTGCCATCACCGTGGGTTCATGGCGTTTGACTGACACTTGCCATGGTGTTTGCCATTTGCACAGCATTTCCCTTTGTTCCGTTGAAACGGTGACTATGGGTACACTGATGTTTGCGAAGATAATCAGAAAGCTGCTAGACGGCAACTAACCAACTAAAAACACTACAACCAACACACACAATTGAGTTTGGGTCGTCCTGCAGTTTACAGGTAAGATTGAACTTCTCAGGTTCGTGTCTCGAAAATGCCAACTCAATAGAAGTCTTATTAGGACCAAAATGAGCACAAAGTAGTCAAAGATTGACCAGGGATTATCTACTTTGACTGAAGCGATATGGGTTTTATATATTTTATACTTCTAGACACCTCAAAAAGATATCTCGAAGACCTATAAGTCTCTCTAGACTTAGATAGGATTTCCTGCCGTACTCTGACGGAGACCGCACTGGATCTAGACTTTGGATCGCGACCGAACTCACTGGAATGGATGCCAACAACCGGGTACTGCGAATGAACTCACTGGAACAGTGCCAATAGCAGACCTGAGGTAACAACCAAACAGGTGCCTTTCACACAAATGTTGCGGCTCTCCACGAACACGGCTTAAGTCCTTTAAAGCTTATATATGCCAACAAGACCACTTTATATTTGAACGATAACAACAAAGATAGTTATATAAATGTATCTCCGCGCTAGGCTCAGACCAGCATCAACACCATTACCTTGGTGGGAGATGCAGTACTGAATCACGGGATCTGCTAGGCTTTATATATGATACAGGAATTTTAGATAGTAATAAGAAATGAGTCAAGATATAAGAGAGATTTGATGTACATGGAACTGCGGAGGTATGCCGCTGGTATTCGTAGTACAAGGCCAAGACTAGTCATCTAGATTTGACCAGCTCGAACCCATACTAGGTATAGTGGTTTGTTCCCGAGGCCTGCCGGTCCTAACACATATGCTAGCTGGACACACTGATACGGCTCATAACTGCGTGCCAGTGTAATCGTGCATTTTTGCACTTCTAGTCGCCAACTAGAGCCTCTATCCGGTGATATACAAGTAGAGTCAGAGTGAGCTCCAAGCTGCTGACTAGGTGTTCATGATATGAGAGGATTATTGTCTTCTAGATACAATACGGTTTGATCCTTATACCATTGGGGGTTAGGGTGTGGTGTCTGGGACTCAGTGGGCTTCATAGTATTGAATTGACTTCGCAAAGGGTCGGTTGTACTAAAAGCTAGACACTGTATCGAGGAGGTAAAAATGCCTAAACTTGAGAAACATGCATGAAGTCCACAGATTGGGCATGGAAAGTCATATATGACGGGGTCTAGTCGCGGCAACTATAACTTGGTTCGCGAACAGTAGTTCAAGCAAGAATCATGAAACCGAGAAAGCTGAGACATCGGAGATCGTCGGGAAATGATTGCGACGAGTGTCAATCATGGAAAGACGCATTGCGACGGCAATCACACATAACAAGATAGTCATCAGAATTGATGACAGGCGCTTGGACCGAAGGAATGAGCGAGACACGTCGATACGGTGTCGTGTGGAAAAATAAGTTCCACTAGTAGGTAGCCGGAAGTGACTTTATTCAGGCAATTCCCACTAAGTCCTTTTTGGAGTATGGTGTAAGGTTTTTGGTAGAAAATTAGGATTCACATTATACTAAATAACTCGGCCCAATGGGTGAGTTCTGTTGAGGATCTGTAAACGTAAGAAGCTGGTTGCCTAAGTTGTTCAGTGAAGACCGGTACTACGATCTTATAGAAGCCTTTGATAAGACTTAGAACTTCAAGTAGTCTGAGAAAGTAGACTTTGAAATTAATAGTTGCTATGTACAATTTACTGCAAGTCAGTGAGAGATTCCCCCCTTGTCCTTTACAATTGTCCTTCTTATATACCTTTACCGTGTGAACTAGTTTCCATCCTGAACCTTCCTTTTCCTTATTCAGCCTTACCAAGCCGCTGAGTGATCCTGATGAATCCCTCAGTCAGCATTACTAATGATTGGTAATTGCTTTCCAAGGATTATTCAGCTAATTATTCAGACTTTGAGATATTTTACTGTCTCTTTTCTTTTCTTTGCCTCGTCTACATGTCACATGATGAGTCAGGTGACAAATCGCGTCGCGATGTAGTGTCCAATTAATACCAAACTCCATAATTAAAAATTTATTTCTTGCTCATTGATTTATATGAAACAAAAATGAGGTACGACAACGGCCGGACGGCAGTGTCGTGTCGACCAATAGAGAACTAGAAATATGCTGCGACCTACGTGGTTGTGCAGCAAGCAGTTGGGGCATGTGTCTGGCTAGCATACGTGCTAGGACCGGCAGGCCTCGGGAACAAACCAATATACCTAGTATGGGTTCGAGCTGGTCAAATCTAGATGACTATTCTCGGCCTCGAACTATGAATACCAGTGGCATACCTCCGCAGTTCCGTGTACATCAAATCTCTCTTATATCTTGACTCATTTCTCATTACTATCTACAATTCCTGTATCATATATAAAGCCTAGCAGAACCCGCGATTCAGTACTGCATCTCCCACCAAGGTAACGGTGTTGGTGCTGGTCTGAGCCTAGCGCGGAGATACATTTATATAACTATCTTTGTTGTTATCGTTCAAATATAAAGTGGTCTTGTTGGCATATATAAGCTTTAAAGGACTTAAGCCGTGTTCGTGGAGAGCCGCAACATTTGTGTGAAAGGCACCTGTTTGGTTGTTACCTCAGGTCTGCTGTTGGCACTGTTCCAGTGAGTTCATTCGCAGTACCCGGTTGTTGGCATCCATTCCAGTGAGTTCGGTCGCGATCCAAAGTCTAGATCCAGTGCGGTCTCCGTCAGAGTACGGCAGGAAATCCTATCTAAGTCTAGAGAGACTTATAGGTCTTCGAGATATCTTTTTGAGGTGTCTAGAAGTATAAAATATATAAAACCCATATCGCTTCAGTCAAAGTAGATAATCCCTGGTCAATCTTTGACTACTTTGTGCTCATTTTGGTCCTAATAAGACTTCTATTGGGTTGGCATTTTCGAGACACGAACCTGAGAAGTTCAATCTTACCTGTAAACTGCAGGACGACCCAAACTCAATTGTGTGTGTTAGTTGTAGTGTTTTTAGTTGGTTAGTTGCCGTCTAGCAGCTTTCTGATTATCTTCGCAAACATCAGTGTACCCATAGCCACCGTTTCAACACGCCCCAACTGCTTGCTGCACGACCACGTAGGTCGCGGCATATTTCTAGTTCTCTATTGGTCGACGCGACACTGCCGTTTGGCCATATCGATGCGTCTCGCTTATTCCTTCGGTCTAAGCGCCTGGCATCGATTCTGATGACTATCTCGTTATGTGTGATTGCTGTCGCAACACGTCCTTCCATGATCAACACTCATCGCGATCATTTCCCGACGATCTCTGATGTCTCGGCTTTCTCAGTTTCATGATTCTCGCTCGAACTACTGTTCGCGAACCAAGTTATAGTTGTCGCAACTAGACCCCGTCCAGGGTCTAGTGTATATATATGACTTTCCATGCCCAATCTGTGGACTTCATGCATGTCTCTCAAGATTAGGCATTTTTACCTCCTCGATACAGTGTCTAGCTTTTAGTACAACCGACCCTTCGCGAAGTCAATTCAATACTATGAAGCCCACTGAGTCCCAGACACCGCACCTTAACCCCCAATGGTATAAGGATCAAACCGTATTGTATCTAGAAGACAATAATCCTCTCATATCATGAACACCTAGTCAGCAGCTCGGAGCTCACTCTGACTCTACTTGTATATCACCGGATAGAGGCTCTAGTTGGCGACTAGAAGTGCAAAAATGCACGATTACACCAGCACGCAGTTACGAGCCGTATCACCATGCCAAAATTCAAACATCTGCATCACTTGCTCTCTCAACGCTTGCAACCCAATAGAAATGAACCTTGCTCCATCCACTTTGTTCTATTCTTTGTACCAATACCATCTTTCTGAGCCTCCGCAAATCTGCTTCATTTCGGTTTTTCCCCCTGGGCCCAGACTTTTATTTTGGTTGAGGGTGAAGCCACGGTGAATTTTGTTCTGCACCCTGTGTACCCTGTAGCATCCCCAGCTGCAAGTTTGGGTGGTTTACATCTCTCAAATACCAAGGCTAAGATGATGAGTTGCTCTCACAAGGCACAATCATATTTAAAAATAGAATAAAGGGAAATGCTGTGCAAATGGCAGATGCCTAGCAAACACATGGCAAGTGTCGGACAAATGTCATGCAAACACCATGAACCCACAGCCATGGCACTTGCCCCCTGTGATATCTGCAGTAGATTGTGAGTTTTGCCTTGACCAAAAAGTTATGATCTTGTTCTGGTCACAAGGTGTTCCAAATTGCAAACTTCTGCATAGTTTCTAAGCTGTATTTGTTCTGATAACAAATTCAAGTTGATTGTGAGTTGATCATCTTGCTGGCCGAAAAGAATTCAGATAACCGTGCTTAGTACAGGTTCCTGCTATAGAAATTTTCATGCACACTATACTAGGCTTGCCATTGCATGGGAGGATCATAAACAAAATAAGAGCTACAATCACAGCCCTTTGCATAATTGATGACAATAGCTGAGAAAAAAAAAGAAAGGAAAGTTTTGATGCTGGAACTTGTTTGGCTCATTCCTCTTAGTTGTCTGAATTCCGCCTCCATGTGAGTCTCTAAATCGGGGAATTCGATGGCGGCTCAATTTTTGGCAATTGTACCAGCAGAGCTCGGCACAGTCGCGCATAAAAAAGCCAAGTTGAATAAAACACGATTGAGGTAGTATGGGTAGTACATTGTATGTAGGTGGAGTATGGGTATAAATATAGTGGGGCATTTGATACGGGTTCAGCGTGGGGGAATAGCAATACTGAGCCACGGACATTGCAGCGGCAGGGGTTTTTTTTTCTCCTGCTCAATGGCAGGATGTACTTGACGAGGAAAATGTCATCGTCCGAGCTGTTGACGATGACAGGTGACGCCAAGGGAGGTGATGACGGGGCCCTGGATGGTAAGATGTGGCCGCTTGCAGACGAAGCTGGCGAGAGGACAAAACACTAGGGTAGACTGACGAGAGGAGGGAAGTGCTGGGAGGGGGCTGGCTAGAAGACAAAGAGATGGGGTGCCGTGAGACCTCGCGTGGCTGGAACAAGTGCCAATACCGTGTGTGGTTTTCATTGAAACACTAGATGAGAAGATTTCAGACACGGTGGGCACGGAAAGCTCATAATATTATGCACCACAACATAATTATGTCATGCTCTTTTTCCCTTCTTACAATACTTCAAGGAGATCACTGCGGCCGCAGCTATTGTTTGTGCATCGAAAATGTATGCCAAGTTTGTTGTGGAGGAAGCATAAGGTGGCGACAAGAGGAGGAGGTGGGAGGAGGAGAGGTGCGCGGTGTGTGTCTCTGTTGACTGGCCGGAGATTGGATTGCATCAGGGAAAACCTCCCCAGGAATTTTCATCGAAAATTTCTTCTGCCTCAAAAATTTTTTGAAATTTTTACTAAGTTTGGGCAACAATTTGCAGAATGGTTCGACATTTGCAAACCCTCAAATATTCTTTGCACATTTTTGTGAAACTTTCCTGAGTTTCCCCAGTTTTTCGGCCTCAGCTGAAACTACTTGTCCCGTCACCCCACGAGAAAAACTTCAAACTTCACTTGATCTCCCTTTTGCTCCAAGGATATGCTAAGTTGTAGTATACATCGGAGTTGGCATATTTTCGGCTGCAGCCCATGCCAGTACAATAGACAAGATTGGAAATTATCCAGCTCAGCGTTCAATGGAGGTCCGAGATGATACGACGTCAAACGAGGCTGGCCCTAATCTGTTGGGCCGCTTCACGAAAGATTGCCGATGCAGCACGTGGACGGAAACGATGGTTCGTTTTGATGGTTGCCAAACAACGTGGTGCATCTTCTCTCTTCCCTTCTCCCACCATCCCCCAGTCCACTTCACCCAGCCAGCAACCCCACTGCTCCCAGCAGTCATGGGCCGTACGGACCACCTCGGTTGGTGTACTACTACTTCCCACAGTTCTTCAGGTCCTCGTTGGCCTGTCTGACCTGCTCCGCACCGCCATTCGGCGCTGTCAAGACCGCAGTGCCTGGCCTTTCTGCTTTGTTCTTGACGAGTGCATCGGGTGCAAGTCTGTGTGTCCCCCTCTCATTTAACTTCATGGATCCATGAGTTTTAGTGCAGGCCCTCATCGGCTGCGGTGCTTTCACGGATCATCGCGATCGTGGCTAAGGTGCGTCGAGGTTCATTTTTTCCCACCGCTTCTCTTCTCTTCACTTATGACTACTATTTGTAGTTTCCCCCGGTCTTCTGTCTTTGCCGCACTATTTAAGGTACATAATATGCAGTCGTGGCTGGCCAAAGGCTCACTGCCTTCCTCGTCTATTCACAGAATGTGCGGCATTTGTTGGCACCACCTCCCACTCCTCCTCCTGTGCGTCCCGTTCCTTTTTAGGTGTGTCATCACTTATCCTCTGACCCGACTTTTGTGTCGGAGCCACCGCGAGGGATTGTTGTCCAATCATTTGCTTCGCTGGGCTTGGTACTGTTATATCCATGCAACATCCCAAAGCCTCCCATCGACCTTCCGGTCGCTCCGGTAGGTTCCGGAGCTCCGGTCATATACCGGAGCCTCCAGACCTTCCGGAAGCATCGGGTTTTTACGCAATGAAGGCTTACTGAGCGTTTCCCGTTTACCCGTCTTCTTATCTTCCTTTTAATTGTCTCACAACATATCATCAGACCTCATGACAAGTCTTATTGTCATGAACCACTCTCCTTCCTATTTGGGAATACAATTAGGTATTCCATTTAAATACTACGTCTTTACTTCATGTACTTTAGTTTGATTATTAACGTTAATCGTTGCCTGGTTCTTCCTCTTGATCTTAGTCGTCTTCGTACCTCCTTATCACCTCCGGTACCTCGACTTCCGGTTATTCGTCAGTCAAGGCGTTAGCTCACCCTTAACCCCCTGTGGTGTTGCTATCCTTCCTTTATACTGCACCGGACCACTTCCGGGCCCTCCGGTACCTCCGGTCCTAACCGGAGCCTCCGGAACCTCCGGCCCATCTTCCATCTCGTCCTAGGTCCATTCCGGCACGGTATATAACAGTATAATCAAACTCACCGTCTTGGCTGGCAATTATGTCTTATTCTTCCTCCGGCACCACTCCTCTTGTCTTTCCATCGCTAGCGGACTCTCCGCTGGGCGTTGAGGAGTGTCACCTTGGTCACAACACTACCACACCTTGTGATGCCTCGGAGTCGACTTCGTCCTCCGACGTATTTTCTGCCAATCCATGGACCCCGTACCTTGTTCCGGGTACTTCCAGTCCAATCGGTCCATGGAGCTCGGGTTTTCATCAGGTCTATACCGGCTTTCCACAACCCTTGGCGTATCCTCCGGAACCTCCGGTTCCTGTTCCGGGATTCTCCGGAGTGTTCTCTGGAAGCGCTGAGACCGGACAGACTTATCCCGTCCCATCCGCTGTCTTCCATCACTATTGCCAACCGGTACATCATATCCAACTACCGGTGGATCCTCCGTCGTACTCCGGTTCGCCGGACTACGGTTTCCATGGCACTCATGACAGCATCGGCGGAAATCTTTCCCATCACACCAATCTCCTTTCATCGCGTCCTCCGAGCTCATCAGCGTTCACGGACGGAGTTCCGGATACCATTCTATACTCCTCCAACGCAGCTCCTCGTTCTCTCCGGTCTAACCTCCGGAATCCGGAATTCTTCTACGGTACCGATCCCTCGAAACTCCATCCCTTCCTAGCCCAATGCTACCTGCATTTTGCGGAGCGTCCTCGGGACTTCCGCACGGACGACGACAAGAACCTATTCATCTTGTCGTTCCTCCGGGGCGATGCTGCACGCCTATTCGTAACCTCCGGCATGCAGCAGGAACTTCCATGGCAAGGGAAATTTTCCTTGTTCATCATGGAGTTTTTCGACGTATTCGGTCCTCCGGATCCGACCGGCGACGCAGAGGATCAGCTCCGACGCCTCCGGATGAAACATTCCGATCGGATCATCCCATTCCTCGCAAACTTCGACAAAATCGCTTCTCTCCTCGATTGGAGCGATTCCGCTCTCAGTCACGCTCTCCGCGCCGCTCTCCCTCTCCGGATCACCTCGGAGATGGATCAGTACACCTATCCGAGCTCTTTAGCAGGTGTCCGCACAATCGCACGCCGTATCGACTATTGGTACTGGCAGCGAATCGATGAAGAGCAAGGCGAAGTCGAGGATACTCAACTTCCGGATGATTCCGGATCCCTCGGAGGAGATTCCGGCAGTTCTGATTTTGGCACATTGTCACCGGCACTTTCCGTCCTCAGTTACGCGCCTTTCGCACCCTCCATACCGCAGTCCGCAGCACCGGAACGTTCCGGTCGAGCCTCCGGAGTCCCCGGGGCTCGTCACCCGAAGTTTCCGGATTCTGTCAACAAGCTACTCGGTAAAAAGGGACGGATTCTCCCTGCGGAACACGAACAACGGAAGGTCCAGGGTCTTTGCATGTACTGCGGAGGCTCTGGACACCAAGTTGCCGAGTGTAGGAAGCGTCCGGCTCATTCCGGCGCAAGCTCATCTACCAAATCCACCGTTCCGACCAATATCTGTGCCTAACTGACCAGCAGCCTCGAAAACTCGCGCTCCGGTCGTCCGCGTCGGCCCCCGGAGGCATTTCCGAGTTCATCATAACCACGCATCCATTCTTTTCCACTCTCACGACAGTCCCGCTCTCATGAGCCGGACCTATGATCTCATTATCTCTATCATCTCAGAATTTGCCATGGGTTTCAACTTCCGACCGGAGACTCCCTCTCCATTCCGGATCTGTTTTTGTTTACTTATCTGTGAATCTATGGGTTTTGCTCCGTTCACGGAAGTTCCGGACATAATCTCCCCTCCGGATCTCATCGGCATCTTGTTCCCTCTAATCAGCAGATTCGTCTGTCATAATTCCATCATCTGGTGATGTTCCTATTCGGAACTCGGCGTCATCGATTCTGATTCCCCATCAATCTGGTTCCTGGATACCGGCAAACTCCACCGTATCAATCCGTTGATTGACTAGTCGGAAGTTTCCAACTGATCTGTTCCTTATTCACATGGGGCTTAGTGTGCACACGACCGGCAGTAATGTCGGATATTGGTTCGGTACCCAATCACGGGTAGAGCAATGCTGCGCCGGAGCTCCGACACCCTCCGCTGCTCATACCGACAATTTTAACGCCATCACCTCGAGTCCCTTCGGTCTCATCGGCCTGCGTGCCACCGTTCCTCCGGAACGTCATCCCGTTCCTCCGGAACATCTCCGAGACATCTGTCTCTCCTTTCCGGATTTTGACTTGTCACCTTCTTCCGGACGTCCTTCCGGACACTCTCCGGTTTCGGACATTGTCCCGGATACTCTCCGGACACCCCTCCGCTCACTCCGGTTGTCTCGTCGACATCCGTTGAGCACTTTACTTCCGGAAACCTCCGGAGCAATATTGCTCTGTGTAATCTCCGGTCATACCCCGAGGCTATTCGCTTCACGGTCTTCCGGGCGTTCCAGCATTTGCTTGGCTCCGCTCGTTGGATCGCTCTTCTCAAGAGACCAAATAACCTCTTTCCCAATTTTATCTTTAGGCTGTTAGCCTTATTGTTCATCCTCGCCCTTTTCGGTCTTCGCCTTTCAACAATCATTTCGAAGTTACGCCACTTCTTGGACTCCGTGGAATTCAGATCAATTTCCACGTCGCAAGTCAGGAAAACTTTCCTTGTGCATCCAAAACTCCTGGTCGAACCTTTCGACCAATGTCCTCCGGATTCACTTCATTGATCATGGGCACAACATCTGCATCTATTTCGGAGCCTCCGGAGACTTGCATTCTCCTCCGGCTTCCTCCGAATCTTGCCCTTGATCTCACCTGTAGTCCATCGTTCTCCTCCGGGTTACAAGTAGGCCATCTTCCGATAATCTCGGGAGACCCGACCGCCTCTGGCTTTTCCGGGTCACCCGTAGTTTCCTCCGATGGCCCCCCGGAGACCTATGCTTTCCTCCGACTTCACCGACTGCCTCCGGATTATCCAGTTCACACGTTTTATCGTAGGTCATCCTTCGATGACCTCCGGAGATCCGTGTTCTCCAACGGCTTACTGTCAATTGTCCTTGACGTCTACGGATTACTCATACGTTATCCTCCGGTGGCCTCAGGAAACAGGTTTCAACAGTCCTACCAGAACGTCTCCGGGACTCTGTCCGGAGATCTCCAATCATCTCCGGATTCTTTCCGATATGGAGTTCACACATCGTACAAAAACGAGATCATTCGCTTGGCAGCAACTTCGAAACCTCCGGTTCTACCGTTCAATTATCCCACCTTTGATTCCTCCGTTCCAGCATCATCGGGTGCTTGATCCGGAGGCTCCGGACACTACGTCATTACTGGAGCCCCCAGACCATCCATTTTCGAGTGCCATTATAGCACTCATCGATGTCTGCATTTTCGGAGTCAACGTCTTTGAACCGGACGTACTTGGCTTGAAGAATTTTACGGGCACCTGGAGCTTTTCCATCAAATTTCGCCTTTTCCATTCTATTCTTTGGCGAACAGCTCCACCCATTCTGCCTCCATGTATCTTCGGAGGTGGTGTTCATCCGGTCGTATTCCGAGTTCGGTCGCTCGGACCTCTCGGAAACTCTCTCCACATCTTGGAATCCTCGCCTTGCGGCGTTCCGACGCTCCGAATCAACCTCCGGTATCTCCGATTTCCGCAGCTCTTCTCCGGAGCCCAAGATTCCAAATTTCGAGTTACGACCATTAATCCCTATTGCTCTCGTTGCAGTCGAGATTTCTCCTGCTCTCGAGCTGTCGGGATACTTCGATCCTCCCACCTTCCGGTGGTTCTCTGGCCTTTCCGGGGCTCTCCGGTAATTTCCGGAGTTCTCCGGCGCTTACCGGAATGACTTAGAGGATGTGGAATTGTCGGCAGACGATGGGACGTCTACCCTTAAGAGGGGGATAAGCCTATAAAAAACTCCGATAATTTTCAACTTTTCTTCGCAAGAAGTGCAGACTATTGATCAAAAAGTCAGCATACCACGCGGAACACATCCTCTCAGTCCATGTCGTTTTGCCTTCCTCTCTGCAGACGGCACAATTGCGCTCGCTATTCGATTTCAGATCCAATCAATCTTCGACCAACTACCACTACGCATTCCAGGGTATCATTCATCGGTATTCCGGTATTCCGGTCTTGTTCCGGACATCGTTCACCCTCCGGATCATCCACCAACTACCCAACCGGTACCGGAACCATCCGACAACCCTCACCCATGCATCAACGGATCCTTCCGTGCGTTCCGGATACTCCGGAACCTCCGGAGTTTCCAGACATGGTGGTCGACAACCTTCTGTTATCCATACGGCATCTGCGCATCTGGGTGCATCAATCTGTCTATCCAATTATTCCACCCATCTTCGCCCATCCCTTCACTTCCGGGCACATATTGAGTATTATCTGATTCCCCGAGAGTCGTCACGATCAACTCCTGCATCGGTACTCAATTCACATCACCTTCTCTTATCCCATTCGGGATCTTGGGCAACTTCATTTAAATCACTCATCTGCCCAACCACTTTCCCTTCTTTGCCGCCTATCCATTGGTATACTTCCGGATTGCCTCCGGTACACTTCCGGAATCACTCCGGTACTTTTCCGGATAATCCCTCTGGAGTCCTTCCGGCTCTCTGTCTATTCCTTCCGGTTTCCTTTCGGATCGCTTCCGAATCCTTCCGGTTCCTTTCCGGCATCACACTCCTTATCGACAGACGGAGTGGACCAATCAACATCCTGATTTGGTCGCTTTTCCAATCAACGGAATAACACTCTTCTTATCATTCATCAATATTCCAATCATTATCATTTCTCCAATTATTCATTCGTTAAATCCGACAGTTCCTACAGTGGAACCCAACCCGTATCACATACGATGCGTTCCGGTTCCGGAACTGCTCCGGAACGTTGCCTTTCTATTCCGTCACATCGGAATCCTCACCATTCCTCCTCCGGACCCTCCGGTGATTAACCGGAACCTCCGGATCCTTTCCATTTCACTCAAGTTCAACATAAATCAACTCAAGACAAAGATTTTTCCAAATCCACAAATACAAAACATTCATTATTTACAATTGTCTCTATATTGTTCGTCGGTCACTTTGGACCTTCACCCTCACCTCCGGACGACTCCGGCTTGCCTCCCGGAGCCTCCGGCTCCCCCATCTCCGCATCCTCGTCGTCCAAGACGAACACCCCGTCCTCCTCGTGGAATCCCGCTGGCGCTCCTGGCTGGAGCACCAAGGTCTGGAACTCTCGCTCCTCCGACTCCCTCTTCACCCGTACCGGAGCCTCCGGTACAGGTGGCGGAGTGGGAGGCGGAGGCGGCACTGGCTCAGGATCGGGCTTGAAGGTAAGGACCGTGATGGTCCTCGCCTCCGCCTGGCCCGTGGTGCGTTCCTCGGGCGTTCCCTGCCCCTCCGGCGCCTCTGCCACATCCAACTCCACGACTTCCCCCATTTCCTCCGTCTCCGCGGGTGCTTCCGGGGCTTCCGGAACCTCGGGGACGTCCACGTCCATCCTCTCATCCTCCCCGTCGTCCGTGGACCGGAAACCCTCTGGCCAGGATTCGGAACGGGCTCGGGGTGCAACCGGAGCTTCCGGTTCCGCCTCCGAGTCCTCCGACTCGACGGGCTCCACCTCCCTCTCCGCCACCTCGGGACTTCCGCGCTTCATCAACCTCCGGCGCTTCGCCGGGGGCGCACCCTCGTCCATCTCCGGCTCCTCAGCGGCCAGGTCGAGCTCCGCCGCCTCCGCAAGGGAGAAGTCCCATTTGGAGGCCTCCATATCGGCCGCCATCAACCGGAGCATCCGATCAACACCAGGCGGCACCTCCCGACCACTCTCCGGCGCTGCGAGCGTCTTGAGAATAAGCTGGCACGCCCGGTATGCCAGCTTATAGCGCAACATGGTGCGCCCCACCTGCTCCCCGAGGTACCCGACGTGGGCATCAAGCTCTCGGAGCTTCTCTCGCACACTTTCCTTGCGTTCCGCCTTCCGGGCCCTCCGTTCCCGTTCCTTCCTCGTGCGATCCCGCACCTCGCGGTCGCTCCGGGTGCTCCGGCGCGTCCGCGAGGGCCCCGCGACAGGTCCGGAATCCTGTCGACGGGCCTTCGCCATCTCGCGCTTGTTGACGCGCGGTGGACCGAGGGGGCGGGCGCGACTGCAATGAATGTGTTTGGCGCGGCAGCGCCGGCACGCAGTGCGTCCGTATTCGACGACGCATACCTCACTGCTCTTGCGGCAGGAATCGCAGGCTAGGAAAAAAAACAAATATTAGGTTAGTACCGGAACCTCCGGTATGAACCGCGACGCACCGTTGTCTCCCTCCTGCTCCACATCGCTGTCGTCCTCGTTGTTCAACTCATCTTCTTCCTCCTCCTCTCCTTCCGCACCCTCCGGGGACATGGTCTCAATAACCGGCACTTCATCAAATGCCGGGGCCTCCGCGTCGAGCGACTCTAGCTCGCGAGCAAGCTGGAGGGCTCGCGCGGCGTCCTCCTGCGCAACCTCCGCGCGGTTGGAGGCCTCGACGGCCTGTTCCTGGTACGCGGAGATGAGAGCCCTTCGGCGCGCCTCGCGCTCCTCATAGAACTGCTGCACGGCTTCATCGCGCAGCTCCGACGTCGTCGCGCGAGCCTTCCCCTTCCCGGAACTCTTCCCCTTGCCGGCGTCGCCGCGGTCGTCCTCCGAGCCTCCATCGCGCCCGCCGTTGTCGCTTCCGTCGTGTTGCATGGTGGTTATGCTTTGGTGACCGGAGGTGGTGGTGGTAGGAAAGAAAGAAACGTCTGAGTCAAAACCAACAGCACGTGACTTTTTGATCTTGTTTATTTTCCCACGCTCCTTCATTGTTCGGCCAACTCGTTATCTCTTCGGTTCCTCATGGGAGAGGAACCTAAGAGGGGGATACTGTTATATCCATGCAACATCCCAAAGCCTCCCATCGACCTTCCGGTCGCTCCGGTAGGTTCCGGAGCTCCGGTCATATACCGGAGCCTCCGGACCTTCCGGAAGCATCGGGTTTTTACGCAATGAAGGCTTACTGAGCGTTTCCCGTTTACCCGTCTTCTTATCTTCCTTTTAATTGTCTCACAACATATCATCAGACCTCATGACAAGTCTTATTGTCATGAACCACTCTCCTTCCTATTTGGGAATACAATTAGGTATTCCATTTAAATACTACGTCTTTACTTCATGTACTTTAGTTTGATTATTAACGTTAATCGTTGCCTGGTTCTTCCTCTTGATCTGAGTCGTCTTCGTACCTCCTTATCACCTCCGGTACCTCGACTTCCGGTTATTCGTCAGTCAAGGCGTTAGCTCACCCTTAACCCCCTGTGGTGTTGCTATCCTTCCTTTATACTGCACCGGACCACTTCCGGGCCCTCCGGTACCTCCGGTCCTAACCGGAGCCTCCGGAACCTCCGGCCCATCTTCCATCTCGTCCTAGGTCCATTCCGGCACGGTATATAACAGGTACATGTTTTGTCAATGTATGTTCCCTCCATTCATTGGTTCTGATGCCTGCTGATTGTATCGTCCACTCCAGCCCTACCGCTGTTGCCATCCTCTTTGAAATCATGACAGTTACACTCCTCCCGGCGTTCCGGCAAGTCACTCTCGGCCGTAGTAAGCTCACTTTACGCTTGTCAAACAATTTGGCCCACCCATGCCTTGCTTAATACTGCCCAGTGCATCTTCCTCGGCCACGCTTCAGGAAAGCAACAGTAGTGCGACCGTGTGTGACCAGACACGAGCCCGGTTAGTGTCGGGATGTTGGAGTGGAACTATCATTAGTATTACTTGTACATGTAGTCTATGTACTCTCGATTGCAATATTATTCATTTATAGCCTTTCATCTGCGCATTCCGATGAATGGATTAAGAAAAACACCGAGAAACTTTGAGAAAGTTTTGCGTAAAACTTTCTCAAAATTTGAAATTTTCCTAAGGGGGGGAGATAGTTTTGCTCATTGTTGCTCATCGGAGAAACTGAAGATATTTTCACACATTTTGTCTCAAAATTTCACAAAATTCCTGGGGAGCCTTTCCCTGATGTGTCTGCCACTTGCCGCCATCAAATTGCCAGATTTGGGAACTCACGTGGAGGTGGAAACTCAACAGTGATTCCTCTTCGTTTCTTGTCTGATTGGGCTGCAAATGGGAGGGTTTGAGAGGGTTCCTTGAGGCTTTCACAACCATACATTACTCACCACCCAATTCACAGATTCAAGCTTGATGATTTTTCCCTAATAATCAATGGGTTTGATGGATGTCCAATTTTATAACCCACATATCTCCTTCATTTCTCAATGGAATTACACGAAACCAGGGGCTGATTAAAACCCCAATTGACCTGAATCTTCTATGTGTCTTTGGACACTCATTTTCCAGTGTAATGCATGATTATGTTGGGGGGGGGGGGGTTATAAACAGACTGAAGTAAATTCACCATTGCTTATGATCAGTCAGTCACCTTTATTTGTATACTGGCACAATATCTGGTGGTGAATTGGGGCTTTCAAATGCACCCACCCACATGTAATTTCGTTGAGAAATGAGGGAGATAGGTGGATTGATATCTGATTACTACAAGGGAAAAATCATCAAGCTTGATTCTGTGAACTGGGTGGGGAGTGTAGTATGGTTGTGAAGGCCCTAGAAAACCCTCTCAATCCCTCCTATCCTCAGCCCAATTGGACAGGAAATGAAGGAGAACTGAGCAAAACAAGTTCCAGCATCAAAACTCTTCTTTCTTTCTTTTTCTCAACTACTGTCATCAATTATGCAAATGGCTGTAATGTACAACAACCAGCCAAACCATAGTAGCTGTGGAGCATACAGTGTAATGTTTTAATGTCGGATGGGTCACGTGATTTGTAGACTTCCAGACCCTTCTTCAGACTCAAAATTCAGCTTTATGTCCTACCTGCCCAGCTCACAATATCATATCATATTGTTACTATTATGTGTCATGTGTAGCCTGAACTAGCACACACTTCATTATTTTGGCCAATGCCCTATCCAAAAATGTTATGATCACAGTCCCATCCACAGGATGGCCATCTGGTCAGGTTTTCCTTCCCCACATCACCTCTGCTAGGGATGCTTGATAGGGGAAGGAAAGGGAAGATGCATATGGACAGCCACAACAAGAACAGAAGTATATCACATGATCATGAAACCCGGTTTTATGATCATGTGATGCCTTAAAAACTTCCCACCTTACAAGCAATTTTAAGTTCAATTTACGTGGTGTCTCTTGATAATCCTGTATCAGAGGTTATCATTTCTCTGAGATCATTATGAAGAATGAAAGCTATTTATGGGCTGTTTGGCTGCAATATGATCACAATATACAGAGGTCTGATGGCTACCATATTGGGACTCAGGATATTGCAAGTATATTGTCACAATATCCTGAGCATATCCAGGGCCCGGATATTTTGAGCATTTAGTAAGCATATATCAAATATCCTGAAGATATCCATCCCCTGGATATTCTCAGTATATAATGAGGATATTTGAAATATACTACCTATATACTGGCAATATCCGGCCCCTGTATATTGCTGCTTGTCCCCAGTGATAGTCCATACTGGAGCCTCGGAGCCTACCGGAAGTACCGGAGGGTCGACGTGAGGGCAGGGGATGTTGCATGGATATAACAGTACTGTTACATAACATGCCTGCAAGCTAACACTGTTACCAACTGAGCCAAAAGGCCACTATGACAGGTTAATCCTGTCATAGGCTGCAGACTATATATACATGATTACACACATTTTGCATGCATGTAACACCAACAGGATTAGATAATACATCTGGTGAAAGCACCAAGTCAAATGGGGGACTATGCTGTAGTTATCTTGTAGCATATTTGAGCATAAACTGCAGCATATACTGCAGCACACTGCGCCAACATTGAACCCTTCTTGTTAGAAGAGGTACAGGGAGCGTATCTACTCTTCTAATAAGAAGAGATATGTGGGATTAGTAGGTGCATCCTCCGACCAACCGGAGTAAGACGGAGGATCCATCGGTAGTTGAAAATGATGGACCGGTTGGCAGTAGAGGTAGAAGACAGCAGTTGAAACAGGATGGACCTGTCCGGCTTCAGCAATTCCAGAGAGAGGTCCGGAGATTTCCGGAACGGAAACCGGAACCCTTGGAGGACGTGCCAATGGTTGTGGAAAGCCGGAATAGATTGGAGAAAATCCTGAGTTCCATGGACCTGTTATATCCGTGCATTATCGGACCGGCCAGCCCGGTCCGGCAATTCCCGAGGAGGGTTTTCACGCTATGAAGGTTTACTGAGTGTTTCCCTTCTAAGCACGGTTGACTCCTCGGGCCGACGGACTTATATTACACCGAGGCCTTATTGTCTGGTTCGTCTTCTTCTTCGGGCTTCCTTACCAAGCCCGAGGTGTCTTATTGTTAAGTCTTACTAAGTCATATTGGCACCTTATTGTTTTGCATTTCTTACTTACCAATAACTCGCCCGCTATTGTATTCAATAGACAATAGCGTGTTTAGTTTAAAAGCTAGTTAGTTATGTTTTGTACTTCAGTTTGATTATTGATTGTTTCTTCGCTATCTCGGCGTTGGTCGAGCCTCTGCCCTCATCCTCTATTCGGACTTCAACTCCGAACTCCGAACTCCGTGACTCCGGACTTTAGTCTTGTGCAGAACTGCGGACCCGAATAGTTGCTCACTCTATTCTTTGTAGTGTTGCGAGAAACCGCGAACTCCGAGGTCGGACTTCATCGACCTTGGCCTGACTCGACATATAACAGTATAATCAAACTCACCTATTCGGTTCGCCATGTCTGGATCATACTTCAATCCCAATCTATTCACACCGGGCAATACCGCCCCTAACCCTTTAATTCTGACACACCAACACCGAGAACGTTGAGAATCCCGACTTTTTTCTAACATTCCTACTC